>JAJGOT010000345.1:0-200000 GCA_022457155.1 Cladopsammia gracilis
TCTGACTATATGTTGCTACAGTGTTACCCGGCTATTTGGTAGCCCAAAACGTATTTATCACTGAAAACAATTCTTTTGTTGTTGTTGTTGTATTTTAAAGGCGAAATATCGATGATGATACAATGAAGTTCGCATTACAAAAGGTATGAGAGCGGAATTAAGTGGACTTTAATTATTTGTATATACAGGGAACCACTTTTTCAAGAAAGCCATCGCGTTTGGAGGTAAATACTACAGAAACTATACCGTAAATTTACGCATGACAGTTAAATCAAATTACGCGTAAAATTTCTCCCCAACATAATTCATTGACCATTGGCAGCTCTCTCGTTCCCAATCTTTGGTCTTTGTTTGAGCGCGCTGCGCGCGGAGTTGTGAAGGCGTTTCGCCTCCTTCCCATGTCGCCCTGCGGCTCCTGTTTCCCCCGACGAAAGTGGTATCAATATACTTAACAATGCAATTAGATTATGAGCTCGAGATTTCTATCGCGTGATAGTTGATGACGGCGAAGCCCGAATCAACTATCAAGCATAGAAATCAAGAGCGAATAATCTATTGAGTAATTGTTTTAGAATAAATCTACTAGACGTTCAAAACTTAACAACAAATGCTCTTCACGCTACTCACTTTCTACAACAGAATAGATAGTGAGTAGCATAGCCAATATATTTATACTAATTGTGGATAGGAAATGTCGGATTTCATGCGATTTTATTAGTAGCAGCCTAAACCAACAGTTAACAGGTAAACAATACAAGTTTCGGAAAGCATTAAAATTCCATGTACATATTTGTTTATTTTTAGAGTCATTCAAAACTAGTTTTGTTACATTAAACAAATTTAACGTTGTGTGATATTAATATACTTCTTTCTGATGTTGTTTTTGCAGGATTACCAGAGATTAGCTCCGGGATAACAATTCGGATTAATCTGATTTTAAATAAAGTTTGACACAGTTACAAACTAGCTTCTCTGTGTTTTATTTTCAGTACCCATTTTTTCAGTGTTCGAAACAGCTACAACCGGTGTATTTCATTTAATACCAATGTTTTACGGGTACCTAAATTCTATGCTTGGTATTATAGTTATAAAGCCTATATGTTTGACAAACAACCAAAAGACAGCTATAATCAATTATTAAATCAACAGAATGGGATTTATATAAAATATTTTTTGTCCAGCCATAAAACATGTTTTCAAGTCATATTAAAGTTCGTTATCTGTCGAGAAAATAATTACAATATGCTTTGTTTCCCGTTTATATTTATGGAACCGCCGTTCCCAATTAGCTATACTTCTTGTCTAAATCACAGGATATTTAGCCCCAGCAAGAAGGATTCCGCTATAAAAAAGAAAAATTAAGCATTAAAATTTTTTATAAAGGACTTGCCCGAAAATTACTCCTTATCTTTTCAACGGGGTATTCTGTTACACTCTTTTTTATATATATACGGAACCTTGTTTATAAGAACGTTGAGGCAGAGATTGGCCAGATCTAGAGTTTTAAGAACGTGCTGAGAATGTACCCAGGCTGAGATCAGTACCCGGGGAGTGGGGGGGGGGGGGTACTCAACAAAGTTTTGTACGGGGATGCTCTGCCCCAAAGTCCAAACCCTTACCCTTTCATATACCGTTTTTGACAGAAAAGGTACCCCTTTCATATACCTTTCATTAAAAATGGTACCCCCTTCATATACCTTTCATTGAAAATAGTACCCCTTTCATATAACCTTTACGTTCGTCTGTTTGATATATTTTGAAAAGCACTTTTTATAATACTTAAACGGTAGTTTTCCTTACCCTTTTTATACTTCAACTCGTACGTGTTTTTCCTACCCTTTCCTATACTTCGTGAAATCCCTACACTTTCATATACTTCAACTCGTGAAATCCCTACCCTTTCATAAACCTCCAGGCCATACGCCTTCTATAGACCGCATGTTAAAACTGAAAATAATAAACCCGCCTTTTTTGCGGTTGGATAAACGAGATGCATTTTTCATGAAATATTTGATTGCATGAATATACCTTTTTACCTTTCGGATCATGCGATGTTAATCAAGAGAATTGTTTCAAACAAATGATCTTTTAGAAATGAGTAAACAGACACGCCCAGGTAAAAAGGTCTGTTGACCCTTCCGCTTCCAGAGTCAATTATGAAATCTGTGGAAGAAATCCTATGGTGTGACCATTCAAATGAAACCTCTTCAGCAGTACGTTCGTATGGTATCATTTGTTTTGTTATATTAATATTTTTGGAAATTTTGGGAATTACAGGGTTAAGACCGGGGGGGAGGGTTACAAACCTGATTAAATGTTCACCGCAATCGCAATCGCATTAGGAACGCCTCAATACCCAGAGAAGGGACACAACGATACTCCGAACAGAAGCAGCCAAATTCCGGGGGACCTGCAGACACATTCACATGCTTATTCTCCCATCCGGGTCTGCAAGCATGGTCAACGTATTGCGCGCACAGTCGTTCACAGTAAAACTGGCCTTCGTAATTACCATACACGCGACAGGTGCATAGGTATTCGCACTTTTCATCCGGGGTATTCGGGATCATGACTTCTCCGTCGTCATATAGATTGTCATAGTACTTGCACCGACCTAAAGGAAATTAATGGTAATGTGTCAATTTGAATTCATTTTATGCCAGCCTGCGAGCAAGCCCTCAGGCTCGGTGGCGAGGGTTAGGGTTTGGGGGAGGATTTGCGGTATTTCTTTTCAGCTCATCAACAACAACAACAACAACATCCTTTATTTACGTACGATACAAGTTAAAGCAAAAGTCTTGCTTGTGGGGTCGTGTTTCTAGCTACAAATTAAAAACATTTCTATATACATTAAAATTAATAATAATTATATACATGATTGTTCACATTAGTAAAATTAAAAATCCGTTACGTTCCTACTTTGCGTTTGAATCGAGGTTGCATTGAAGTCCAGTTGTCTAATAAAATCGTCCTTTCTAGCTCTGGCATAAAATTGCTGTTCCAAAGTATAGCACCTCGATAGCTGCATGGAGTTTTTCATCTGAATACGAACAAAATCGCGGAGTTTCGATCTTGTATTTTCGATCTTGTATTTATCTTCAGCTCATATTTGAAATTTTAGGTACATAACTTGAAACATACTCAGAAAGTTCTAGCGTTTTAGACGCTGTTGATGTTACAGTAGTGGTGCATGACCCGAATAAGAAGAACAATATTCTAGTTCTCTTAATACCCGGACACAGTACAACGTTTCTTGCAACGTTGTGCGCAACAGATGCAGAAGTAGAATCGAGGTCTACTTTAACGATGTCGAGCACAACAAATTGCATCGTGTGACACCCCCCAAAAAAAATCTTGTTGCGCGCATTTATTTATTATTTTAATGTTGCACCGTGTATCCGGGAATTTAAGGGTTCGTTTTTAAAGTTCCTGACTGGTTTCATTATCTTTTAATTTGCCCATGTGAGGGGTCCATTTATTTCCGCAAATAAGGAATTTCGTCTTATCTCTTTCCACACTGCATATCACTGACGATATTTCCGGCTAGAAGCGGCTAAGCCTCGCACACCCTAATATCAAGAAAAACGCTTTCCCCAAAAACGGCCAAAATATGAGACAGACAGTTCACGCCTCTGGAATATTTTGGCCAAAAATAAAAGACTGGAATGTTAATTCAGGATATTTGATCAGCTATGCCTTTTGCATTATAATGCGTTCTGTTTGGGTATTTTAGCCGCCACAGCCCTCAAGATATCAACTAGTGCCTGAATTGCATGTTTTTTTCTTTTCAAGGACCTCGCATATCCTTGTTGATTTATTGTTGTAAGACTTGTGACATACAGTAGCATTCCCTGTTGAGGAATTTTCAGTATTCAAGCTTTGAAGGGGCATAATAGTAATTAGTGTAATTGGTAAGCGAAGTATGATCTAAGTACAGAACTGTTTTTAATTGAGTGCCGAAAGTAATAGGCCATTTCCGAGTTGCTTTTAGCCTCTCTATCAAAGCGAGGCTAGGTGCGAAACCTTTCATATGAAAATGAGTTTTCATTCACAGTTTTATTTGCATGGGAAAGAAAAGTTATTTCAATATGAAGGGTTTCGCACCTAGCCTCGCTTTGATAGAGAGGCTAAAGGCAACTCGGAAATGGCCTATTGCGCAATGCTTTGGTTTTGCGTTGCTAATATTTGTGATTGCCTCAAACAAATCACGCCACATTCTTGACCAATCATAAAAATAAGACAAATCCAATGGTGACTTGTTCCCGCTCTAGGCGATGTTTGTTGTGATTGATCAGAGCAATGAGTTGGTTTTGGTTTTATGGCACTAAGTAGAAGCCTCACTAACAAGGAAAAACCGTTCAGCTAATAAAACAAAATAATGAGATTAAGTCAAGTAGTATTTTACTATATTGGCAGAATAAACCAAATTCCAAATTGATACAAAGAATCACCGCTTTCATTTTAACTCACATTTTGAGTGGAGCAAACGAAGAGAAATTCCACAAGCACAATATGCGCATGCGTGACTTCGTCTTAAGCAAGAATCGCTCAGCTGCGCTTTCTTAATTTATCGTTGTCCTGTAATTCCTTGATAAGGTTAATTGGCAAGTTAAAGGTTCAAACATTTTAAGTGATAAGCTGACATTGATACACGGCTTTCACCCGCTATCATATACATCATAGGCTCTCCCATATTTATGTCACAAACTACCGGTTACCAAAATGATTGAGACCCACTATGGGAAATTTCCGACGAAATCTGAGTCGTGACCATCGCTATCAAATAAAACGCTGATATCAGTAACACGAGCGACGAGTTACAAATGATCGAGGTCAAAAATTAATGTACAAGAACTTGAAAATGTATCGAAACTGTCTGCAGCTAAATCTTCTCGAATCGTTTTCGCTTTTTTCTCAACAATGATATTAACCCGTGTCACTCCCAGCGTCAATTATAAAGAAATATAATGCTGGTTCTACCCGGTTCTGTCTCTGGACGAAATCCTATGGTGTAACCATTCAAACGAAACCTCTTTGGCAATACTTTCTCGTGGTACCATTTGTTTTTCAATATCTTACAAAATGAAATTTGGGCTAACACATTAGGTATTTTACAAAATGGATTGTTCTTGAATTTTGAGTTTTGGCACTCTTGGGAGTTGAGAAATCCAGACTTGCTTTGTTATTTCGGGGTGGCGAATGGTAAATCCGAGACTCGCCGAGACGCCGAGACCCTTGTTTCAAAATTCGAGACCGCGACCGCAGCTACGTTATAAAATCCTATCAAACAACAAACAAGGATGAAGAATGAGAATACTTGACAAAAGTATCCGAGATTCCGAGACCTTGAGGAAAAAAATCCGAGACTCCGAGACAGAAAAAGCACCAGCCAAACGAGACTTCGGGACTTAAAACAAAAACTGCCGAGATTTCGAGACCGGACCAAAATTTTCCGAGACACACGATTTTGAAGGTACCATTCGTCACCCCTTTATTTAGTAGGAGATTGATCAGCAAAGAAATGGTAGGCATGGAGCAAATTCCTTTATATGAAACGACGATTCAGCTTAAAAAAATTGACGTTTTGTGAAAACGAAACAACGAAATCAAAGTCTGTAGATACCTGTAGAAAGGCTCATTGTTCAGGTAGAGCTCATTGCTGTCATTGTTCAGCTGGAACTCTGCAGCTGTGCTTGGAGGCAGACATTTGTAACGTTGGCCCGAAGCGAACAATAACATCATAAATCAAAATTATATGCACTGATGAATAAGGACCAATAAGCTTTCAAACTGAGAAACGAATATTAAAGAACACTGAAAATGAAATATTATTATTACGAAACTGTTTCATTCGCCGCAATGTAAATATAACAATGAGTTATATAGGATATCAAAATGTACAAAAGACTTATCTCACCCGAGTTCTCGTCGAAACTGTTCTCTGATATCATTCCATTATACATCGAATGAAAGAATTTCGATTCAGCCTTAAAGAAGATTGAAGCTACAACGAGGACAATAGTAAGAAACTTGAGCATCATGACGGCGCTAAGCGGCTTCTCGATCTCTCCACAACAATGTTTAGGCGTAGACCCGCTTGTATTTCTTGTTGTCTTTTCAAGCGTCTATTGAATTATAGACTGTGTTTGTGGCGTCAGTTCCTCGGCGTTATAAACAATGTCGGCGATGTCGATGTAAGCTTCCGTTTGTTATTTTTACAAGCGCTAGCCCCCTCATTAACTTAACGATCACACGATAGCTCGAGACGGAAAAGGTCAATCTTGAATATACTTAGTTTGTAAAATATGTTATTACCCTTTCACTCCCAGAGTCAATTATGTAGACATAATGGTCGTTCTAACTTTTGAGTCCGTCGGCAAAATCCTATGATGTGACTATTCAAATGAAACCTCTTCAGCAGTACTTTTGCATGGTACCATTTGTTTTTCAATATTTTACAAAATGAAATTTGGGTTAACACATTAATTATGTAAGGGTATCAGACAGGTAACCACGAACATTTTTTAATGAAACTAGAACTGGTGGGCAGTTTGTTTTTTGGGTATTTGTTATTATGGCTTCCTTTACTTCCTTCCGAGTATTTTTTTAAATTGGCCCCATAAATTTATTTTTATTCTTTCCAAAAAATGCATGGAGATTATCTGATGGAACAAGGGCGTTTGTATAAAATAATTACCCAAGCATTTGTTATCATTTGATCAATAATAGACGCAGCTGAGCCTGAGATTGATTTCACAGCTTCGCGCGCTTCGCGATCCATCTTGCTAGTTACGACACATTTGATTGTTCTAAAGGAAACTTAAAGTTTGCACTTTAAAAATTCATAATCTTGGTCAGGGTGCTGCCTCCTCCACAGGCTTTTCCTAGCACGAAGGGGGTACGCGAGTGTTTTCAGTTCACATTTAGCTCTAAGAAACTGAATAGCTATAGCTCGAGTGTCTTTATTTTGACAAAGAGATTATAATGTTATTAGTGTCACGCTATTGCATGCTCAGTTTTGTTATGGAATATTTTGTAATTGTTTTGTCTGTTGAAATTAAGTAAATTAAATACGACTCGACTGTTTATTTCATTGTAATATTTTTAGTAATTTCTTCTTTTCAGTTTACAATCACCCATTTTTGTCTTTTTACTCGTAAATTAATTCCTGCACAAATAAATTTTATTGTGGTTCGTGAGCGAAAAAAACGTGGGTTCGACTGTATTTCCTAATAATTAAGTGAAGACTTTTCAATTCAACTGAAAAAACCCAACAACAACAAGAAGTTCTTACAAATTGGCTTTAGTTAACTTTTGTACTAGGAAATCATATCGACAGAACAGCTACTTTACTGAAGTTAGAGATCATTCTTAGTTTCCGATTGACGACATCTGCATGTAAAATCTTGCATACCGCATATATAATATCAGAGAGAGCAGTCACATCTAGTGTGAATAAAAAATGTATAAAAGTTTCATTACTTTTGTTATTGTTCGGTCTTATTCTGTGTTTTTTCAAGCGGTGGCCATTTTGAATAATTTAGACAAGGAATTGTCGGCTCCAGTCCCAGTCGTGTATTCGACCTCAACTAAATTATTCAAAATGGCCGCCAGTTGAACGAAGTCAGGAAAAATAGAAGTACAGGGTCAGTACACTGCCAAAGGTGCATGTAATCAAACTTTCATCATGTTTAATTTGCGCTAAATATAAGGTTGGGCGCAGGGACAATCACCCTACAAAAAAGCTAGACCAGTTACTGTGGTACTGTTTATTATGCCGTACTGAGGCGGCCCTACGTTTTGACAAACCGATGCTGATCCACCTCCCCATACGTATGCCGTGGGAGGACCGCCGTGCTGTCCCCAGCCAACAGCTACCACATGTGTTGTGTGGAGCTGGCGCTTAAAGGGAAGTTGCATCCGCCTTAGCAGTAAAGGGCACCTACAAAACGACTTTCGGATCGACGTGCAGGGGTCCGATGGCTATGCCATGCTCATCAGTCCTAATAAGGAAGAAACAGCTGTCCATGGCTGCCACTGCCAGAGTGATGTGGCTGTGCGCATGCGTAAGGTACTGGCCAGACCGCGGGGTTGGTGTTTGAGTGTGTCACTTGCTTTTTAGGTGTTCTACGTTTTGAGTCTGTTGATGAAATCCTTAAGTGTGACCATTCAAATGAAAGCCGACTGAGCAGAACTTTCCTGTGGTGCTGTTTATTATGCTGTACAAGATGGTTCTAACTTTCAAGTCTATGGATTGGCCCTAAAGTGTGACCATTCAAATGAAGGCTATTGAGCAGTACTTACCTGTGGTGCTGTTTATTATATTGTTCAAGGTGGTTCTAACTTTTGAGTCGGTGGATGAAATCCTAAAATGGTCCATTCAAGTAAAAGCTCTTGAGCAGTACTTTCCTGTCAGTACTGTTTAATATGCTGTATATGGTGCTACTTATGTTGGCTCATCCTCAGTGTAAAAACCTGCCAAACTCACGAGTGACGTAAAACAACGAAAACAAAAGGTACTGAAACAACAGAGTGCAAGACAACAAACCGTAGAAGACAAAGAAAAAAAGACACAGGTTTTTACACCGAGACAGACCCCTTATTTTTTGAGTCTGTCGACTCGCCTCCTTGAAACATTGCCCAACTCACTGAAATAGATGCTAAGCCCAGGCCGCCTCATAATAAGAACAAACTGCTGAGATTACAACTGGCGAGCATTTGTCTCAGGACAGAAGTCGCGAAGGAACTGTGTTTACCAGCAGTGCAGCCGAACGATGGTGCCGACAGGGCGGTTCCTCTGCGGAATACACCATCGAAATAAAATATATTCTGTGATGCTGTATACAGGCGGCCGTAGTTCTAACTTCTGACGCAATGGATGAAATCCTACAGCGTCGTCGCCTTTGAAATAAAAGATATAAAAGGTATTCCGAATACCTTCTGGCAGAAGTTCATATGCAAAATTTTTCATTTGCAAAATCTCTCGAAATAATTAAAATTTTTGAAATTTGCACTTTTGCAATGTTTGAAGTTAAAAGGTTAACTAATGAAGATACGCCAGACATTTGCATCGTCTTAGAAAGTTCTTAATTATAGACCGGACGAGTGCTTTTTTTAAAAAGTGCCGCTGTATTAACTTTAACACTTATTTTTGTTTTTGGATAATCCTTCGAAATTACATGTTATTCGTATGTTTTTCGCAACTAAAATTAGAAATGAAAACGAAAAACGCCCAGAATAACACACAGCATGTGGATGACTTCGCACACGATTTTGTATTTTTTACTGTTTATATTTTACTTGTTATCAAAATTTCATGCAATCGATATTTTAGATATTCACTGTATTTTCTTCCTTTCTGTTTTATCCATAACATAATTTACATTTCAAAAGATATTAAAATTATCCGGCTATTAAAAATAAACCCAAATGAGCAAAGGATTACTCGAGCTCGCTATATTACATTTCTCTATAGTCTTTCTATTTTTTTATTAACGAAAATTGTTAGCCGCGAAGTCACTATGTTCGATTAATCTGATGATAACATTTATATGAGAAATTAAGGAATAGTTTCAGTCTTACGGAACAGAGAGCGCATAAAATTCATTTTTTCTTATTCTGATATCATAAAAAATTTGCAAAAAAAAAAAAACAGACGTCAGTTGACGTAAAATCCCTGTTTATAATGAATATTGGTATTCAATTTTCTTTAAACACGAAGGGGTACCAAGAAAGTATATAAACTGAAATGGTAAATGAATATTCTCAGATTCCGGCAAAATAAGAAGATTCGGTTGCTCTTGAGACATAAAAAAAAGTTAATTAATTTTGCCTTCACGCTGAGATGTGATCTATTGGCTTGTGCTTTTGTTTCGCTTAATTTATCTCCGGTAATTCCCCTTTCATTATCTACCCCATCTGACAATACTTCTCAGCGGAAAATGATGCCCGATTATTTAAAACAATATTTTGCGTCAGCAGGCTGATTTATCAAACATTATCGTTGAAAAACATAAAATACTGCTATCTATTTTTAAACGCAGATCTGTTGTTTAATTCAAAAGGCGACATTTTTTACATTCATTGCTCACGTACATTTCTAACCAAGCACTGCAGTTGTAGGACTTTATAACATTTCGCTTCGTAAGTAAAAACATCCCTTACAATAATCGCTTTTTTTGGTTACATAATTTCTCATTAAATAGATTTTTCCAAGAAGGAAATTTATTTAAGATATTTAGATGAACTCTTTCCTTTTTCTTTGTGCCAAATAACTTGACAATTATGCAAGACAGAACCGGCAAGCTCTACAGACGATCACTCCTTTAAAGCGACATTTAAGACATTATAAAGTTAAAAGAATGGAAGTTGTATCCTTTTAAGTTTTTTTATGGCCATATTTCCGTAGCGTTTTAAAAGCTCTTATCTCCAATTTGACGCCAAGTACTCGAGCATGAAAACACACTGTCAACAATATTTATCAACGATTAACGAAACTACTTTGACTTCGTCAATTTTTTTCTGCCGATTTGTAAGTTGCTGTGGGAAGTGACAACTTCTTCGTCTGAGTTTTTTTAGGATTATCTGAGATTTCAGAGAGGATTAATTTGTGTAGCCTCAGTATTTCTGGAGCAGGTCAGTTAAATCTTTCTCTCCTTCCCAGTTGTTCTAGGCTTTGTCTTATCTTTATATAGAAGCACAAGTGAACCTATTATTTTAATGCCTTTATCGAATATCACCGCGTCTAGTTTTAAGTTTAGCTTGAAACTATTTTCTATACTTCGAAGATTTCTATTTATCTAGCAAATGAGACAAGAAGAATATTTCTTTGAAGAAAGGGTTATACTTAATGGGGCACTGTTTAAAAAGCAATCCTTGTAAAAGAAAAAAGAAACGTTTTAGCCCTGTCTTCAAACGTGATGTCCTTAAGGAAACAAAGAACAGCTTTCGCGGTCGACGTCATTTTTCAGACTCAGATTAAACATCAGTATTAAATATTAGAAAACATTGCTAAGATGTTTTTTGTATGGGATATTGATAAAATATATATATTTATAATGATTACCGCTAACACATTTTTTTTCCATGGTCAAAAGTTTCTTTCTTTTTTCTTTTACTTTAATTTCTGTTTTTTCTTTTACAGCTGTCTGACTAAAACATTTGACTTTGCATCAAATAATAGATCAAGCTTGTTGCGTCCACTTGCCATTACTTACTTGCGTTTACCAGCGGTAACAATTAAGCTCAAAACATAGGGCAAGTCGGCGAAATTTTTCACGCGCGAGGCTTCGCTGAAATTGCTTCTATAGAAACGTACGAACAATTTGCGTCTACTTTCCAGCGAGCGCAGCCAGCCTAATATACATTCGGTCAGTGTAGTTCAATTTTATCCTTGGTTCAATTTTAATTTTGCTTTGTTTTATAGTCATTATCATATATTAGCATAGAAAAGAACAATCGAAAACAAAAATTGAACCAAGGATAAATTGAACTACAACATACACAAATTAAAATTTCTACAACTTGTGTCTCGTTGGCAATGTTCATTTTAATAGTGTTAGCATCTTCGGAGACCCAGAACCATAAACAGCGCGGGTGAAAGTTTAGCCGGCAAAATAGGCGCAAGCTAAAGTTTTTTCGTAAATTATACAGTAAAAAGCTGTATCAAGCGGTGGCCCTGTGCTAAAAGCGGACAGTTAAAAAATTGACGGAAAAATACAGGAGCCTAGAAGCTCTTTAGAACCTCTAATTTTATTGGACCAGAGTATCACGAAGCTCTATTGTTTCAGGGCTAGGATCCATTCTTCTGTTGTTTGTTCTATTGTTTTCTCAGCCAATCCTGTGAGGCGTTCCGTAAAATACTCCTTTCAATAACAGTTACTGTAAACCTGGCCTCTATAATGTGAACGTTGTCACTTTTTTCTAGGTCCCAACGCGTTATTTTTATTGTGTAAAAGAAAACCATACGAATACACATCATATATGGCGTTAAGTATTAAATCTACCTGATTGTTTGAAAATATGGTGAATGAAATTGCAGTATTTTCACTACAACTACGCTCAGAGAAGAGTTTTGTGACTCCAACCAGCTTGACAATCACACAAAAGAGAACGAAAATGGAAAGGAATTAAGACGGAGCGCCGGAGATGAAAAAAAAAAGACTAGCGGGCTAGATGCATCGTTTTATATTGCCGACTATGGACCCTTTCTTGTATATTCCAGGATATTATTGTTCGGTTCCAAAATGCGTTTAATATTAAAAAGAGAATAAGACATAAAAACGCATTAATCAACTAACTTGAGGAAATAAACCCTGATTCACGCCTGAAGGCTGAAACATGTTTATTAAGTAATGATCCGCATAAGATCTCATTGGTCTAGACTCAAAGACCGCGAAAAAGTTAGGTTTCAAGGTGCATTTTGTTTGATTTTTTTAAAGGTTTCATGTAATTTAAGACCCAATTGCAAAACACGCAAATTTTTAAAGAAATTGTATTTAAGGAACTTCGCGTCAAAAAAGCAAAATTATTAGCTATTGTCTTCTGCTACTTTGATTGGTTAAGCACGAACATTTCCTAAAATTTATCTGACGCAAATGAATATTCTTTATTTTTATACTGAAATATGATTATAAACCATTAGCTCCTCTCCTATTCTTGAAATCAAAGACATTCTATGTGAGAAAGAGCCAATGCCGCAGAACAATGAAGTTTACTGCCTGCAGTTTATCCACGATAAGGTCTAATAACAGGCCGAACCGGCGACTCTTGGAGAATTTGTCCTTTCTTGCGTAAATTATAGCCGGCGAATCATGTTTGAAAACCAGGGTCTGCACACTACGGTGAAAACGCTGTAAAATCAAGCCCTGATAAGACATTGTTCATTAAGGTCTTAGCTTTCTTAGCCTCTGATGAAGGTTAGTTTTAATTTGTCTAACCGAAATATTAGGCAAATACTATTAAAAGAAATCGAACGAATTTGCTGTCTGATCAGCCTTGCATGTTAAAGTTTTTTATTTACTTCATTGCTGATCCTGATCTGCACAAAGATCCAGCTATATTTTGTTACTGTTTGTTCAAGTGGTCCTTTCATTTTTTACAGAAGTCATTCATTAAGGGCGCTTTAATACTATTTTGCAGAACTGGCCGATCGTGCCGGTCAACTACTTGTCGTGTTTAAATAAAAGGTTTAAATTTACATTTACAATTGGTAAATGGTATGCCCTAATTTTTAGGAATGGCGCGGCCATCAGACTGTTCAATCTATAGATAGCATGCATCATTTTACTGTTCATTTTGATGGACTTGTGGGTAAAAGTCTTGAAAAATGCGCATTCTGTTTACCAACTGACTGTTCTGGCCGACCAGGGTCCCGTTTCTCAAAGGTCCTGATATTTTTTCGGGACCGGAGCTCTATTTTAAAATCAGAATTTATACAATTGTAGTGTAGTTTTTAGCCTACGAACCAGCCCGACTTGTTTCATCAACCTATAATTTTATTGCTTAGCTTTGAAAACCAGCAAAATTTGAATCTTTTATGTAAACATTGCGCGCATAAAATAGCTTTCGGGCCCGAAAAGTTATCGGGACTTTCGAGAAACGGGCCCCAGTTCTGACAAATGGTAAGCGCCCTAAGATTCAATAGACTATGGACCTTACGCTAACTCAAGACATCTATAACATGCAGGTTTGACAGGTTTGCATGCTTTCTTTTTTATATTAACAGTAGAATCAACCGACAAGCCAGAATGTTGTCAGCTTGCTTTATATTGGTGGCTACAGTCTGTTCAGTGGCGTCAGCAGCAAGTTTTTATTCCGTTGACGGTAAGAAATTGCACAGGTTATGTAAAAGGAACTAACGATAAACGATAATGCTGTAAACGCGCATACCCTGTATACCCCTGTTTATCGGTTTCTGCCGCATTGGCGTCTTGCAAAATCTACTTTTTTACGTAGTCAGATCAGCCTTGCAGTTTGTCGTTTATGAAAAAGGACACTGTCCCGACTGATACAACTCCCGAGGGGGGGGGGGGGGTACTCCCTTATATACGCTATATAGATATGAACCGCCCGATAGGGTAGGGTTTTTGAGGCGCTCAGTCCTTAATTAGGGTATCCTTTTTAGTATTTTTGCTATTGTGATCCTTAGATATTCCTTAGATAGGGTCACTAAATTGCAGTATCCACTCCAAGGCGCAAAAGCGAAAAAGATATGGTCTGTTAAAACTGTACTACACGCCTGAATTGGGCCTTAAAAAGGGTATCAAATCTCGATTGTCTACCCTTAAATAGGGTCAGGGTTTGAGAACCTTGGCGGCACACACCTATCCTAAATTGTCAGGAGTACCCCCCCCCCCCCCCCCCCCCCCCCCCCCCCGGGATACAACCACACTAAAGCGATTGCCGTGAAGTAGCCTCATAGTGGAAAGCTCTTGGGAGACATTTTTAAACTATTATTATTAATAGCACGAAAGCTATAAAAAAAGTGGCCCACTTTCTTTCCCGACTTTGGATCCTTACGGCGTTGCTCCCGTCCTCCCTCCGTAAATTGGAAGTCTTCAAAACTCTAGACTGTTCAAAATCTCCTATTTTCCCGTGTGTTAATCGAGTTCGATCGTTCAATTCGATTTAGCCGCCATTTTGATTGTCATACCTCCTCAGGAGAGATTACAAAAAAAGTTAAGACATCGTAGTGTGTGTGTGTGTGTGTGTGGGGGGGGGGGGGGGAGGGAGGGGGGGCGGCTCTCCTGCCCCCTACCCCTAATAGCTTTCTTGATTTTTAGCCCATACTCTCTGCGAGTCTATATTTGAGGAGCCTGTGAACAGGCTTCTTTTTGGGCAATTGGGTTATATAACCTAACCCAATTCCCCAAAGAGCTCAAGTCAGAAGTTCTTGAAGTAATTATCATGTCAGGTCATAACTTACTACTCTGTTTTTGTTCTGTTCATTATTCAGGTTTTTGCATGCACGAAGGTGAAATATTTTACCCAGGTCAGAAGATATACCAAAAATGCGAGTATACCTGTCAGTGTAATGTGACTGAAGGATATTCGTTTTTCTTGTGCGAGCCCCTGTGCAAACTGTCATTTGACGTCATGTGTGCTGATGGCGGAGAGCCCGAAGTAGAGATGGAGGACAGTTCCGTACCGGAGTGCAAGTGCCCCAGATACTACTGCCCCGAGAGACTTTCCGTAGCTCACCTCATAGAGTACGTATCGCGTGTCCGCAGTATTCTCCGAAAGAAATATTATGTACTTATTGACTAAGTGGGAGTGCCGATGGGAAAATATTTGGCTCGAGGTCATGGCGTACGGATCGAGCGCAGAGAGGTCCGTGCGCCATGACCGAGAGCCAAATATTTTCCCATTCGGCCCGACCTAATTTAGTCAATAAGTATTTTATCATATGACCAATTTGGAGACAAAATTACTTGAAATCTTAACGCGTGAGGACGCCCGCTTTTGTAGTACGGCCGTACGGCTTTTTCCGGCCTTGCTCATGCAAATGCGTACGGCCCTCATACGGGACTTTCATCAATGGTTTTGCAAAGAAAAGGTTCGCAGGGCCGCACGGGTCATATGATAACATGTTTCCTTTTGTTTTACATTGTTACGCTTTTTGATTGGCTTAAAGATCTCGCAGTACTTTCTCAGCCAATCAGAAGTGATAATATTCATCATGTCGCGAACGCGGGGCAAAGAAAAAAAATCTGAGTCTCAGAGAGAAATAGAAATTATGACCTTTGAACCATCGGTCATAGCTTCAATTCCCACGTTCGTGAAGTGATGAACATTAAAGGGAGGGTTTCACGGTTCGGCGCATGTGCAAGCTATGACGTAACTCATGTCAATTCATTGTTTAGACCAATCAGAAGCGAGTAGATAAACCTGGGGGGAAATTTGCCAGTGAAAATGTCGCTGATTGAATGGATGATTATACATACCAATGTGCACCATGAAAGCCGCCAGAGCTTAGAATAAATCCTTCGGGTCAAAGGTTTTATTCAATGTCGACTTTGTCGGTGTAATCCGTTGAAATTTTCTGAGAATTTTGGTCATCCTTCGCTTTGTTTGGACTAATTATAGTATGTGATTATTGAAGTAAATGTGAGTGGTTTTTTAACCTATAAAATTGGTAAGCAAGCGAATAAAGCATTTTAATCTGTGCACATGCGCCGAACCGTGAAACCATTCCTTTAAAGGGACACTGTCCCGGCTGAAATAACGTGTTTTTCATGAACTGTAATCCACTTCAATCATTGCAATCCTGCACTTTATCTCCAAACTACTGCTTTTGTTTTGCTCTATAGAATCTTTTTATCCAACTAAGTTGTATATTTGGTGGCATTTGGCGATATAAGGTGGAAATGGAAGCTCAGCGAAATTTTGCTATTTTAGCGGGACAGTGCCCCTTTAAATCTTTCTCATTTCATTACCGAGCTTGACATTTACCGTCTTTCATGAACAACCTGAATTTGGTGGCACGCATTTTCCCGCGCTTGGCGCTGGCTACCTGTATTATTTTGCTTCTAGTTCTGAATGGGTTCATTGGATAGTCTGCTTCTGTTGTGATTGGCCATGTTACTTTGTTTTTGGGTTTACCACTCTAATTCCGGAGGGGATACTCTTTGTTTTTACTATTATTAATCATGACTATTACAATTTCCTCAAATGTGACTAGTTCTAGCCTGCGAATACAGCCGCATCTCATCGCTATATTAGTTCATAAACCTCTGTATTTTCCTCTAATCGGGCAGTTTGTTGTAATCGGACAATGTAATCGGTCAGTTTGTTGTAATCGGACAACGTAATCGGACAGTTAATTTGTTGTAATCGGACAATGTAATCGGACAGTTTGTTGTAATCGGACAATGAAATTGGACAGTCTGTTTTAATCGGACAATGTAATCGGACAATGTAATCGGACAGTTTCATGAGCCGATCAAATGAACCAGGAGCATGAGCTCCTGGATGAACCAATCACATTATCATATTTCAATGCCAGTTTTGCAGTGATGCAATAAATCGTATTTAATTTAACGCTTTTGATTGACAAAAAGTCTTTCTTCAAGCTATTCTCTTGAATTTCGTCTCATTTTTTTTTCATATTACTTTGTTCTCGGAAATAAAATTGTAATGGTTATGATTAATTGGTAATTAATAGGAATTTGTGTCGTCCACTTCTGTCTGTAATCATACTCGTGATTAAGGGCGGCAAAACTTAACTACAGTTTTAGAGTCGTTTCTAGAGACATTATTTCAGTGTCATAAAATAAACTGCTAATATGGTTGGAACTATGAAACGGTTGTGCCTAAAGAATACCGTTTAGAGGGACGTCGGACACCTTATTAAGACTTATATAACGTAATGTCGACACTTAGAACTTTATTTTCAATAAATTTTTAAGTGTAAAAAAGAAAATCTAAAATCCCCCACTCAGGGTTGAACCTGTGATCTCAGCTAGTCTTAGGCTTAGATAGCCTACCGTACCACTGTACCACCTAGCTTCTCGGGTTGTTCAGGCCTAAATTTAACTATATAAACTGCTACCCATAACATCAACTGAAAGCTAACCAGTTACTCCGTTATATAAGTTTCAATAAGGTGTCCGACGTCCTTCTGAACGGTATTCTTTAGGCTTAACCCTATGAAACTGAACACAAGACATCACTAAATCGACATTGCACACGCGCAACTAGTACCAGTCCCCAACTGCGCATAAGAATGAAAAAGCTCAAATATTCAAAGGAAAAAATATAAAAATCTGATTTTTTTTTGGCGAATCATAAGCAATTAAACTTTTTTTAAATCTGTAGCATGGAATTACCGTTAGGCGAATAAAAACTAACGCTACTAAAGAAAATGTATTAAAATACACCTTTATGACGTCATAGCTTCTTCAATAACGTGAATTTTAACAAATCCATGCTACATATTTTTATTAGGATGTTCTGGTACTGTTGGCATTGGTTTTATTGGAAAAAAATGTAAGATGTTTGAGTTTTTAAGGGTTTTTATGTTCTATTCACGTGACTTACCAAATATGGTTGTGGCTCATAAAATTTGATGGAACCATTAACAGAATGAACGTGGCCAAACATCGCTGTCGGGCGATGGATTCTCAATGTTTTTAGTTTCGAAGAAGACAAAGTGGAACGGCGAAAAGCCTCATACGCAAATCGAGACGCCACCAAAGTTTCGACCGGCGGTGCACCCTCCCCCGACACGTATTTCTAGTTGTACTCACATTATTGTAAATGTGTTTGGAAAAGCCGTTGCTGTCCGGCCGAAATGCATCAAAATAAACCTATTTGAACGTATAATGTCTGTTGTGTGGTGGAGTTAAGAATGCCAGCCTGAAGCAAGAGTGACTGCACGCGCATTGGACTGTGGGATAGACCGAAAAGTGACAGGAAGTGTGGAAGGGTTTTGTAGCGTTCGTAATGGAAATTATTTCTTTACTTTTCTAAAATCTAACGTTCCATAGTTAAATGCTCGACCACTCGCCCACTCACTGCCACTCTTCTTCGAAATGGTCTATAGAGCGACTAATCTATTTTTTTCTGATTCATTTTTATCTCCTAATGTTTAACTTACAGGAGAATATTGGGGTTTAACCTGCATTCTTTGTTCATTTAAGTTATGAAATAGATGATGGCTATTTTGACCCAGATTGGGATATGGAGACAGAAGGTGATTATGTGAACTTAGATGACTCTCGATACCTCGAGTGAATGCATAGGAACGGAGCAGCGTTTAGGACTTAAGGTTAGTTTGAATAAAATAATGTTACTACAGAAACATAAAATAAACAGTTTGTCCAGTGATAATAATAATAATAATAATAAGAAGAAGAAGAAGAAGAAGGAGAAGAAGAAGAAGAATATCAAGGTTCTTGGAAATGAATCATACCTTAGCATATTAACTTCTTGCTTTGTACAAACGTAAGATGACGTAACCAAAACCTATAAACATTAGTGTTTAAAACTGTAAAAAAAATCTTAAATTAACAAAAGGCTTATATGAAATATAAACTAAAGTGAATAATACAGCTGATAATACTTTATTGCAAAAAAAAAGCCAACACCAAATTTACAAGTACATTTGGGGCATTGAGTTCACTGAGTTTGCGTTCTTTACAAAACAAAGAAAGAAAGATACGAAATGTTAGCAGAATACTCCCTATATATATACTGGAATCCACGACGTCATTGCAACAAGCAACGGCTCCTAGTGCCTTAGATTTCTATCGCATCAGTTCTCATAGTCCCATCATTCGTTGCTTTATCAAAATATAACTCGTGAATATTTTTTTTCCTTTGTCGCAGTAAAGAGGTACCACAGAGTCTGATATATTATCAAAGGACTACAAATGGTCAGGAGAAGTTTCGTGACTGGCGCGATATAATTTCACTGTTGTTTTGATGCTGTTACCGCAAGTTATTAAACGTTAACATTGAATGACCTGAAGTTGTACATGTCTATTCTTTTTATTTTATCTTGTTTTTTTCAACAATATAATGTGATTTAATATGTCCCACCAACTCAACAGCCTTGTCTTTTGATGTTTTAGCTATGTTTTGGGAAAAATTAAACTGCCTCAAATAAAAACTAAGTCCTATTTTAAACACGAAATGACACCGATATAGAACACCTACAAGAAGATAATAAGTGAATTTTCAAAGAGAGAAAAGACCATAACCCTTTTTAGCGAGTTATTAAAACACGAGGCGAAAAACTTGAACAAATTGGCCCAATATTTTTTTCAAGTTGCAATCCATTTCTATCCTGGTCATCCGCAGAAGACACATTATTTTAAAATCAGTGCACTGGAGAGTACTTAGTTTTAAAGAAAACTGGACCATCACTTTCGGGTTTGCATGAACTAAAACATATTTCTTTTTGGCTTTTAAAAGAGGGTGGTAAAGGGTTTTTTCGTGATCCGTGAAACGCCTTTTTCCCCCGTGAATTGTGAAATGACTAGTTTTTTTCTCGTGAAACGTGATTTGGTTACATTCCCGTAAACCTTGAATCGACTTTTTTTCATGAGCACTCCAAACTGACTGCTGTTGTTTTTCTCGTGAAATGCTACTGTAAACCGTGATTCTTTCTTCCTCCCAAAAAGTCATTCTGGACCCCAGGTCACTCTACAAGGTTAGGTAATTTTACACAACATCGGCAAAACAAAGAACCCTGTTGAAGCCACAAATGTAATAATTGACCACAAATGTAATAAAGCCCTCAAATGTAATAAGGACTGACCACAAATGTAATAAAGCCCTCAAATGTAATACGAATTGACCACAAATGTAATAATGAACGATTATCCTTCTGGTAGTAATCTGTAGGAAAGCAAGCGGGGGGTAGTAGGAATCCTACAAGATTAAACCAATCAAATTACCGATCTCTTTCTACGTCATCGTAACGCAATGACAATCGTTCACATGTCTGTGGACCATTTTGTTTGATAAGCGACGATATGCCAGCTGAGAGATATGCCGAGAAAAAACAAAGGTCGTAGTTCTAGTCTACTGTACATTGAGAGCTGTAGAACGAGGGGGATATAGGGAGCCTCTTTCTTCCAATCTTGCTGCGGGCGCAAGGCTTGTAGCAGAAAACGAAAGCCAGGCCCATGACGAGAAAACTAGCCGAACCTACGAGCTCCGACTCATGTCGTTGGAAGAGTTTGCACCAAAAAATGGCGACGATGCTGTGCTGTTTGGCCCCAACAAAGACCCCTTTTTGGCGGCAACAATCCAGACCTATGTGCGTAAGTTTGTCTTCAAATGTTTGTTATTTATTAAGGGCTAAACTTTACAATACCCGTCCACTCTGAAATTAAAGTGTAAGATAAAACAAGTGTCACCGCGGTCAATGAATTGAAAACAGTAGTTTAATTTAATTGTAGTTTATTTGTTTCTTTCCTCCATAAACATATATGTTAAGCTTATATATGTTAGGAAGGCTTGAAATAAATCGTCCTCTTTGTGAATGTGTCGCCACATTCATTCAGCCAAATCAGAGGAAAAATGGTGTTTTCATACACCAAATGGAGGCAGCTTAACCTTTGTTTGACACCATTGCCCTTCCACATACCCGTCCACTTATTTGCATCTCATTGAATAAGAATGGATCCTTTTGTTTTCATGTGCTTCGTTCTTTCAAACGTTCAGGGATATGTAAATAAGTGGACAGTTATTGTAAAATCACTCCCACTTTATTCATATTATCACCATCACTGTTAACAAACTCAACTGAACGATTGACCGTTCGGTGCTCATAACCATGTATGGACAAATTGGAATAAGCCATCCAGCAATCAGATACAATCATTCAGACTATGGACTGGACCGCGGTGATGGCACTATAAAGTGTTTACATCATTTTTTAATAAATTCATCAACTGCGGACCACGGATTGCGGACCACGGTGACAGGCAAATACATACATCTACATATTGTATAAAGTGTTAACATCACTCATTAGTATATTCAAGATCAACGACCATGGACCATGGACTGCGGTGATGCCAAATACATACACTACATGCACGTACATAAGGCCCTGCCAGGGGGGGTCCCATGTCGGTTGTCTGAATTTCAAAATGTCTCGTGTCGGTGTTTTATCAATGTTTCACATTGCTGTCGGAAATTGAACAAACATTTGTCTTTTGTCGCGATTTCATTTTACGTGCTGTTGCTACTTTTTGGGTCATGTCGCCTGTTGGAATTTACACTGGCAGGACCTCATACATACATACATACATACAAATACATACCCATACGTGTACATACAAATACAAATACATGCAAATACATACATACATACATACATAAATACATACATACAAATACATACACTATACTGCAGTTTCCTGACTGCAGGAGGGTGGACTGCGTTGCCACGAATCTTATGCTTTCAGAGTGGACGGGTATTGTAAAATTGCTCCTTGTAAGATGAGTTAGAATTTAAGCTTTTGCTGAGCCAAGTGGTGCACTTGCCGCTTTAACATTATAATGTGCAAGAACTTGCTTTTCCTGTTTAAAGGAAGCTTAGAAAGATAACCACAAAAAATCGTGAAATATATTTTAAAGAGAGGCATCATTTTAAGTTTTGTGTACTGAAACTACCAAACCGAAGTTTAACTGACTCGACGTACCGTTCAAGGTGTGTAGACAAATTGATGTTTTTAAGATTATAAGCCTGCGTGACCACAGGCAGCCCAAGCTCAGTATTTATGTGATGGTTCTTTATTATTACGCAACGAACGATTTGTAGACTTTGTATGGGAAATTCATTTTAGTCTTATATATGCTAAAATAAAGCTTTAATGTAGAAGTAAACTTCACTTACCGCAACATTGTGTTTTCATTGTGTCTTTTATGCAATTTGGGTGCAACTGAATAATGTCCATTTTTGATGGTTTTGTGGCTTACAAGTTTTTGCGATGTCGTTGGTTGTCGTTTCCACTCATAAAGCGAAGCAAGGCCGGTTACTCTCGGCGACCTCGTCCCACAAATCACTCTCGCATCACAAAGAGCGGACCGAATTGCCATAAAAACACCACAGTCATAAGGCCACATACGTTTCCCATCACATTGACTTGTCTCAGTGATCACACTGCGATTTTAGGGGGAGAAATTTCAAATAATATTCGGTTTTCTACAATCTTTCCGTGCGCTTGGCTGTTTGTGAGTCGAAATTGTGTGAATTATAAATGCTGATTGGTTTGTTATTGACATCAGGTGAATGTTCACATGCAAAACAGGTGACAGTTGGCAGCTTGAAACATCTGACCTATTTCTGTTCACTCAACAAAAATTCATCACTGAGTATTTTTTTGACATAAAGAAGCTCTGCATTTACAAAACTCCGAAAAAGAATTCTTAAAATGGTAGGGTGCTGGTACTGAAGGAGAAATTTTCACCGAAAGTGAAGAAAATTTCCCATGAAGTCCAAGTGACTGAATTCTCTGAAACCAAAAGTGACCAACAGTTGCGTATTTCGCCTGTGAACTTTTACCGATGTCAGTAAATAAACTAATCAACATTCGTTATTTCTAATACATGCATGGCTACTGTTGGAAGATTAGAATAATCAATTTAAAACCTGAATTTTGATTTCAATAAATCAGTCTGTTCCCGATTAATGAAAGTCATTCCCAACTGTTTTCATACAAGCCTATCTGTGGTCAAGGTATGACAAAATCTTAACTGAATCTTAACAGTGGACAAAATCTTAACTGGAAGATTTTCTATATCCACCAAAGTCTCTGCATACGTGCTACATACATACATGCATACATACATAACCTTTATTTTCACTCAAATTTTAGAGTAGCTTACAGAAGCTAATATTTTCGAGAACATAAAAGTTAAAACTGTATAGCGTTTACAAATAAATTTATATCATTAAGAAGAAAAAAAAATCATATAGCTAAGCGAGCCAGGGACTAAACAAAGTTACTTCACTGAATTTTTCTTCTAAAGTCTTCAAACACACACTAGTGCAGATAAAATCAGGCAGAGCATTCCATAGTTTAGCTGAAAAATAAGAAAACAAATTAAGGCCATAGCTAGTTGTTCTAGGTTTACTAAGTGACAGAATGTAATTGAGGCCAGGCTGAAGATCGAAGAAATTGCAATTGAGGAATCACTTTGAAACTCGTAATTTCTTTAAAGCCACATCTTTCAACGTAGATTAGATAATCAAGGGAAGATTCAGAGACTTGTATTTTCTAGCGCGACACGATTTTGACTCACAGGGGCCAGTGTGTGTATTGACTGGCGACAAAATTTGCCTTTTGCCTCCCTTGACAGTCTACTTATTGCGCATGGTTGTTGTTTTGAATTGGCCAATGAGAATGCAGAATGTCATGATCGTGGTAATGCTCTAACTGCTGTGGCCACACGAACAGCCGAGCGCACAGGAAGATTGCAGAAAACCGAATATTATTGAAATTTCTCCCCCTAAAATCACAGTGCGATCGCCGAGAGGAGTCAATGTGATAGGAAATGTACGTGACCTTATGGCTGTGGTGTTTTTATGGCGATTCGGTCCACCCTTTGTGATGCGAGAGAGATTTGTGGGACAAGGTCACCGGGAGTAACCGGCCTTGCTTCGCTTTATGAGTGGAAGCGACAACCAACGACATGACGAAAACTTGTAAGCCACAAAACCGTCTAAAATGGACATCATTTGCGCTCAAACTGCATAAAAGATAACGAAAACACAATGTTGAGGTAAGTGAACTTTATCTATACATTGAAGCTTTATTTGTGTAATAACAAAGAACCATCACATACTAAGCTTGGGCTGCCTGTAGCCTGACATGTCTTGCAGCGCAGCCCATTAAGCTATAGCTTTATAGCTTTAAAAGTTTGAAGAGCCCAGATGGTTTAGCTTGATTGGACTGAAAAGAATGGAGTAATTGATTCATAAATGCTTGACCGAATGATTCAGCAGATCATCGTCATATACATAACTGTCATATTCTTCTTAAATCATCCAGGCTAGGGCAATATTCCCTGTCATTTCAGGGTCCAAAAATATGGAACAGCATTGACAAAACGACAAAAGATATTAAGTTAATTTTCTCTTTTAAAAAATGTATCAAGCAAAACATTCTACATGTATCAAAGCACAGCAATGATGGTAGTGGCAAATGATTCTTCAGTAAACAAATTTTTCACCCTTTATTGCTTCCATACAATGTTTTATTGTTATCTTCAATTGAATTGTAAAACAAGCATTCAACCTAAAGTTATGTAATGTCCGTCGAAGGGGGTCTATTACAGTGTACTTCAAGCATTTCTGCTTTTGTATAGACTCCTTGTCACTTTTAATTTTAAGCTTGTTACTGAGAATCCAATCATGCTTACTCTGGGCAAAATCATTGTCCAATTTAAGTTAAAATCAAATAGTATTAATGTATCAAAAATATAAGTAGATCCCATTTTTGCTTTTCTCACACAGCATTTGTATGCATGCATTTTGACACAAAGGTGTGAAAATCTGCTTTTATTAACTTCAACTTTTATTACTTCCATCACTTTTTACTACAATGTATATTATTAATAGAAAACAACAGTACTTTCATTCAGGTTGCAAAGTTTTGTAATGACTTTCCAACCTTGTGTTCACAGTCAGTCATGCATGATAAATGCCATGCTATTCTTCAATTGTTAAAACTGAATGGCATCATTTATGTTCAAAATTAAGAATGGGCAATAAAGTTATAAACAGAATTTATGAGGTAGAAATATATGAACTTTAGCCTTGCTTTATTAATACATCTAGCTGTCTTTGGAAAAATATTCTCCCTTTTGAGGCACAAATTAATTTCCATTAAAATGCTTTAAAATTTGGTGTGAATATTTATTAATAATTGGCACCTTTTGAAGCAGATAAAAGTGACAATAAAGTATTTCCCTTGTTATAATTCAAAGAAATACAGTATTTGTGCCATTTCATAAGGGTTGAACTAAAACTTATGCCTGATTCCTACTTGTGAAATAAACTCTAGTATATGTGTAGGGTTTACTTTAAACTATCAAATTAATTTCAGAAATGTTGAGTGAGACCAAAGGCAAGAGGCTGGGAACACTCTGCTGCCGTGGCGTTAAGCCCCCAGTAGTTAGAGGCCATGCCGCAGCCTTCAACTACATCAGTGTACATGTACTGGTTCAAGGCTTTTGGTCATACAGGCTATTACAGCCAGTCTGTTGAAGTTTCAAACATAGATGTGTCCCAAAAGGTCATTTCTAAGGGCAATCCCATTAATTCACCAGGTAAATGAAGTCTTGGTTGTTGAATTGCTTTGTTGATATATGTGCACTTTAGGTCTGCATGTGAATATGGTCAACTCTCTCTAAGACTGACACTGTCGGGACCAGCCCCAACTGTCCGTCTTAGAGAGGTTTCCGGCTTATAGAGAATCGAGGTAACGTGACACCAGTAAATATGAGACAATAAAGCTTGACCTATGCACAATGAATACACAAAATCAAATCAAATCAATTTATTTAAGTGTCAGAGTTCTAGCACACGAGTGCTAATTGTGGACACTTTCCAGATTTAATTGCAATTTGGAAATGTTGGTTTTTGTTGGTTCTGTTTAAAGTTGTTTACTTAAGCAAAACCTACAAACTGAAATAAAAGTAATATTAGAAAAGTCGACTCATTTGTTCATAATTATTCAGCACTTATATTTCCGTTTTGAAGTATTTTCCTCTAAAAAGGCACTTCTCAAGTGTCAGTTGTCCTTCTTAGAGAGGTGTCCATCTTATAGAGAGGTTACAGTTACAGAAAAATGACTGAAAAACAGCAGGGACCAACACCAGATGTCCATCTTATAGAGGTGTCTGTTAAGAGAGAGTTAATTAATTATGAACAAATGAGTCAACAAGTGATCAGTAAGGAAATACATGTAAATTAAATGGCAGTTTTTAGTCTTTTAATCGTGATGGTGAAATGTACTACATACCATAAAAAATAAGGGTGCTTGTTGCCCCGCAAAGTCAAAAATGTTTCCTTGAAGATGTCCTTTTTTATTACATTATTACCTTTAGTAAGCATTAACTGCTTTGTTCTGTATTTCACCTACAGGAATCAAAACAGGTCAAAAAAATTAAAACCCTTCCTAACTGTGCTTGTGGTGTCACACCATGCAGGAAAACCTTTTTGGAGGAAAATGTGCTCTTTTTATTGTAATATAGAATAATATAGAATAAAAAACAAACTTATAAATAGTTAGTGAGTTTAGAGTTGTTGATGCAATTAAATGGTAAAATGTCTTGCCAAACTCACATCTCATCACATGGAAAAGCAGAATTGGGTCTTAAATATTGGCATGTAAGGATGTAAGATAGAGGATATGTGGGGATGCAAGGTTATTAGGGCACCAAAATTTACTTTCTCTGAGACAGTATAATTTTTATACTTGTTAAGTAGTCATTCTGGATAAGAATAATTGATTGCAGTATTCTTTTTGTATTCTTTCAGATGTCAAAGACTCTTTTAATAAAGAGTTATCTACTCACAGCATAAGAAGGTCTGCAACCTGATGGGCTGCCAGGTGTGGAGCAAATGACAGCTCTATCAAAAGGGCAGGCAGATGGTATGTAAGATAATGTAGATTTTAACATTTCAACAATAAAATCTTTCATTTTGTCTATCTACATTTAACAATAATTATTGTTTCATAATTATTGTCTCAAGATCAAGTGTTTAGGGCAGCGTTTGTTTATTTTTAAAATTATTTACTGGTAAATTATTTACTGATAGCTGTTTTGCTTGATTCTTTTTTGCCTTTTAGCTGAAATCAGTGAAATGATTTGTAATAAAAATAAGCGAAAAGAAACAACGTTTCAAAGTCATCCTGGCTTCATTTACAAGTCAAAAGATCACTGTTCAGGTGGAGTTAATTTATACTACTGTATTCAGTGTCAAAACTTCTTATTAAGCCAGGATGTCTTCGAAACGTCGTTTCTTTTCGCTAAATATTTTTTATTATAATTTATAACTTGTTTCTCTATACCTTTACTCATTAGAATCAGTGAAATGGACTAAATTTAGTGTTCCATTTTATTTTTCAGGAAGTCTAACAGTTTCAAACTCTACATGCAAGATGCCGGGGCAGAAATGATCAAAGAACACCACGATGGCCAGCCAGTGTCAGACCATAAAATGTGGATGTTCAAACCCCTGAGATAACGTCTGATAGTTGTGTATTAACATGTACAAGTTGCAAATGATGGCGATGATGGCTACAGTGTATAATATAATGGACACACAAAACTAGGCAACTAACCCCTTATATGCGTGCATAACAGTATCTCAGGGGCATACATGAACATCCACATTTTGTAAACATATATTGTTCAATTTTGACTTGACCAGTCCAAGTTTCAGACATGAAATGCCCCACCGTTAGGCTCAAGAAAGGTTTTTCGAAAGTTTACAGGAGAGATCTATGTAATAGCTGTTTGTGTTGCATCGATCCCGGTTGCTGTGAACATTTGGTGTTGCACACCAGCTGAGTTTGCCAGATTATCCACTGAGACAGTTTTGGGCCAGCTTAGTTTTTTACTGCAAGTGTTGTACTTGTTTATTAAGTTCAAAGGGACCAACAAATATGAGAGTAGAGTATTTTCCTCAGACTGTGAAACAGTTTCTAATAGTTAGTCAATGGAAATACTGTAAGATCTACTAAGTTCTGTTAGTGTACTTTTTCACGGTCTGAGGAAAATCACTCTATAATAATATTACTAGCAGTAATCACAGATTATGGAGACGCGTTCGAAGGAATTTCCGGCGGAAATGAACCCCTGAAAAAACCAATAGGGGCGGCCATTTGGTAGCCTGTTCCAGGCGTTCAGATAGTGGGGAAAGCGCGAAGAAAAGCGAGCGAAAAAATGGCGGGAGGCGAGGCGCTTCCTCTCCCCAGCCTCCCCGCAATTTTTTCGCTCCCTTTTCTTCGCGCCTTCCCCAACTATTCGCGCTTTCCCCACTATCTGAACGCCTGGAACAGGCTAGCCATTTGGAATACTACAATTTGTTAAGAGGTTCTGTAGCTGCGTGGCACTAAATTCTGACTTTCGTTTCTTCTGAAGGTCGCGCGCGCGCATGCAAGAGACAATCATTTTAAACTTTAGATGTCGTGGCGTATTTCTCAACGAACATATTTCCACTGAAGAAGGGCAAAGCCCGAAACGTTTGGAACTTATTAAAAAACTTTGGCACTTTAAAATACCATTTATAATAGCCATTTGGAAGACCATCTACCAAAAAATCTCAAATTTTACTGCACATAAACCACAGGACAACCAACACGAATTAGGATTGCGTTCTTCAAACGCGATTAGGCTCTTAATTAGAAATTAATTAAAATCACCTGAGAATCTGACAAATATTTCCAACCTGTTTAAAATGCTGAAAGCAATACAAGAGTACAAAAAAAAAAAATCTGCAATTATTTATTTCAATCTTGTTGTTAAAGTTTTGTTTAGGATTTCAAAGAATATAGTGAATATTTATGACTAGAGACACTAGTCAAAATTTTTGGTACCAGGGGTGGTAATTTATCACAAATGCGACCTTTTTTAAGGTTTCTAGTTATACAAAAACGTTGTTGTGTTTTTTGAAATGCTACCAAATCCTTGTGACCCTGTCATGAAACTTAGAGGCAATTTTCCATTTCACTAATTACTTATATTTATTTACTTGATTACTTGGGTTATTGGAGGGGGGGGGGGGGGGGGGGGAGGAACTCACTCATGGAATCACCCGTGTAAATATTACGGTGATTATTTTTGTTAATGTTGTTTATTATTTGTACAATAAAATGTCAGTTTTGTTTCATTTTGGCTGTTTTATTTTATTTCAAAGGAAAGAGTGGGAGATACCGATATTTATTTAAACGAAGTTCACACGGTGTTTAGCAAAACCGCGGTCTAAGCCAATTCCAATTCTGGCCAACCCTAAACGATATTTACCTAAGCAGTGTCTGGAAGGCATATAACACAGACTAGCAAAACATTCATTTACTTCAAATGACCTGCTTATAAACAGACATGGAGGTCCATTGTCTTAAGTTAGATTTCGTTTAATTAACCGGCCCTTTGTTTCTTTCCTGTACATGTTAAGGCATTTTGCGTCAACTCAATTGAACTTGTGATGTGAGAGATTAAAAATATGGTCTTATAAATAAACCATAGTTCATATCAAACACGTCCATCGGTGTACCATGTTTTGCGTCAACTCAATCTGTGGTGTCGTAGACGTGGGCTATAGCCCATGACCGTGATGCCATAGATCAAGTTGACGCAAAATATGGTCTTAACCAGTAAGTCGTGTTTTGAGTTCAATTCCAACCATGGCGTATCGGTGTATGCCATGTTTTGCGTCAACTCAATCTGTGGTGTCATAGACGTGGGCTATAGCCCATGACCGTGATGCCATAGATTGAGTTGACGCAAAATATGGTCTTAACCAGTAAGTCGTGTTTTGAGTTCAATTCCAACCATGGCGTATCTGTGTATGCCATGTTTTGCGTCAACTCAATCTGTGGTGTCATAGACGTGGGCTATAGCCCATGACCGTGATGCCATAGATTGAGTTGACGCAAAATATGGTCTTAACCAGTAAGTCGTGTTTTGAGTTCAATTCCAACCATGGCGTATCGGTGTATGCCATATTTTGCGTCAACTCAATCTGTGGTGTCGTAGACGTGGGCTAGCCCATGACCGTGATGCCATAGTTTGAGTTGACGCAAAATATGGTCTTACAGGGCCGTAGCAAGCCTTAAAAAACTGGAGGGGGGGGGGGGGGGCACAAATGTTTCGGACCCAATGGACGGGCTTCTGCCCGTCCCTTCTAGAGGGGTCCGGTGGCATGCACCCCCGAAATTTTTGAAAATGAAACACCGGAAACTGCATTTTCCAGCATTTTGGGCTTTTAAATTTCAATTTTTTGATAGACGAAAACTCTTTCTAAACTGACACTTATTTATTCAAAGCACAGCACATTTCCATGATCCAAAAGGCTTACGCAGTGAAATAATTGCACATGATCACACAAACATCAATATCTATTTCCATAGATTTTTCTTATAATCCCAATAAAATTCTAATAATAGTTGCAAAAAACAATCATTGAGAAGCACAACAGTTGAACAGAGTCAATGCAGTGGTACTTTCTCTGGGGCGGATCCAGAGGATTTGTAAAATTTAGAGAAATAAGAAATATTGAAGATTTAGTGAAGTTTTAAAATAAGAATTTGTAGTTAATAATTAATAGGCGGACACCAAGTTAGTCCACAAGCAACCTGGGGTGCTCTTGCGTGGGTATCAACTGTCTCCAGTTGGTGTTCCAAAAATCTTTTTTTTTCCTTCTATCCCTTCTCTAAACCTCTTCAAATTTCATTCAAATTCATGTTTATCCCCGCCTTAAGGCGGAGAAGAAGCGCTCGCTGATGGCGTTGGTAGCTGACATGACAAGCAGAAGCGTGCAAGGGGGCAAATCTCACTCAGTGGGAGTTTGCGACCATTTCCGAGTGATTGAAATCAGTTTTATTTTCAACATTTCAAATGTTGAAAATAATAATAATAAAAATAATAATAATAATAATAATAATAATAATAATAATAATAATAATAACAATGATAAAATAAACTTAAATAATGATAAAATAAATAAACCCCCGGCCCCTCCCCTAGCTTGCTATGACCCTGTCTTAACCAGTAAGACTTGTTTTGAGTTAAATTCAAATGTGGTGCGAACTTTTCTTGTGAACTTAAGGAAAAGATGTTAGTCGGGCTACATAATTGATGTGATTGTTACGCGGCTAACAAGATACCGAAAGAAGTCTAAGAAAACTACTACTGTTGCTATTATTGAGGTAGAAATAATCGATTCATATTCAAACTATGGCATTTTCATGGAGACGTGATTTGAGATAACTCAAACTATGTCATCATCAATAAAACACAGTTTGAGATAGAAATAATGACTCAAAATGTGTCATTCAGCGTGAAGTCATAGTTAGCAATAACGCAAAACACGTCTAAATCCAGAAACCTCATTTTGCGATAACTCATACTATGGTATTAATTCTTCGCAAAAGTTCATGATTCATCCCTCACTTAATACTATTAGTGGAAAGGGATGATACACAGGCTAATTTTACAAAAGTTCGCTGCTAGATATGACCATATTTTGCGTCAACTCAATCTATGGCATCACGGCCACGTTCACGATACCACAGATTGAGTTGACGCAATACATGGCATACACCGATATGACATGATTTGAATTGAACTCAAAACACGACTTACTGGTTAAGACCATATTTTGCGTCAACTCAATCTATGGCATCACGGTCTTGGGGTCCACGTCCACGATACCACAGATTGAGTTGACGCAATACATGGCATACACCGATATGACATGATTTGAATTGAACTCAAAACACGTCTTACTGGTTAAGACCATATTTTGCATCAACAATATCTATGGCATCACGGCTTGGCCTATAGCCCATAACAGTTATACCACAGCTCCATTAATAGCTTGATGCAACTAGTATAAATGCTGGAGAGGGTAATCAGCCGTCTGGACAAAGTTGGAAAGGTTGGTAACGCATCTATCTAAATACGGGCAAACGATCGGATCATCTGTCTACACGATTATCCACTTCAGTTCGTCTGCCAATAGGAAAGAAAAGTGAACTGATCGTCTATACGGATTATCCGTCTGTATGTCCGTATTGTAGACAGTTGCTTTAATAGTTTTATCAGTTGTGGAAGCGGGGCTCTTTTTTATGCCGCATATTTATTCACTAAAACGGGAAAGGAGTATGAGCACTCAAAACAAAAGAAAACAATGGAACTGTTATCTGTTGTCAAAAGCCCAGTCATTTCCTTATTTTGAATTAAAACACATTAATCCGACCACCCAGTTATTGCAACCAATCTTTCATGGCCCAACAGTGGTCGTATGATCGGGGTTGCACACTTGTAGTACCTTCGTTATCTAATTTCTATTTAATGGGTAAAGTTTTAAATAGGCCATTTGCACGATGACGTCATTTGACTACTACTACCAGAATTTATTTCGTTTTTCCTTTCTTATTTAAATTTTGTAATCCCAGTGCGGTTTAAATAATAATAGCCCTAATTTGCACTACAAAACAAAAAACTGAAGGATTCTGGTAGTAGTAGTCAAATGACGTTATCGTGCAAATGGCCTATTAAAAGCCACTCTTACGGAGACAAAATGAAAAGCACATCTTTTAATAAACTTAACGAAATGATACAGAATGAAATTGACGATACTTAAATCCTAATTTCTGACAGTAATTTATTCATTATTAAGTTGATTAAATTTAGTGATTAATAATAATTATCTAGTAATTACCAAAATTAATGACTAAGTTCCATTCCTGGAACCTATCCTCAATTCTAATTGTATAGACAACGACACACTTTGCACAGTGATTTTCCTCAGACTGTGAAACAGTTGGTACACTAATAGAGGTTAGTAGATCTTATTTCCATTGTTTTCTTTTGTGTCTATTTGACTATTATACACTAACTACTAGAAACTGTTTCACGGTCTGAGAAAAATCACTATCACACTCACTGAATACTGAATTGACTGAATGCTTTCAATTGAGCAGATGGCACAACATGGATGTACATGTACCTATTGTATAACCAAATGACTACTGTGCTACACACTCAAAGGCTAAAGAAGGAATCCCAAACAGTGTAAACCAAGTTTGAAAGCAAAATTCATAGCACAAGCTTGTAAAAAGTAAAACCAACAAATTTGGCAGTTATCCTCATAGATAATGCTTTTGAAATAAATTGAAGAAACAAACCTCCAAAGTATACCAAGATAAAATTGATAAGGGTTTTGGATAAAGCAGGGACACAGGGATCACAACTTTCCCATTCAATACTTTGTCCCAGCTACTTTAACTTTTCAGAGCATATCTATGATCCTTGCTAAATCAAATTCGGTCTCTAGCAAAAACGAAGTTTGATTCCTTCTCTAATATCAGCGTTTTTGTAATAAACTAAGTGGTCTTGCATTTGTGATTCCTCCCATTGAATAAATTTCCTACTGTAACTTAATAAAATATAACTACATGTATGAAATGACTAAGCCTTGTCCCAGCATCATCTTGCCAGCAGCAGCAAGAGATAACTGTCAAATACAAGATCACATGACCGTATTAAATTATTAACCAATCATGAGCCTAGTGCGACTTGGAATAGTCATGTGATGATCTGTCTGCAATTATTTTGTCTGCTTGTGTCATGTTGCTATTTTTAAAACTGATACATGTAGGTACCGACGACAAGGTTGGAAATGGCCAATAACATATGCTGTTATGAATACATGTATCTCCTTTTTTCTTTATCAGTCAAAATTCCACCTAGATTAGATTAGCCCAGATTAGCTATGCTATAAGCGGGTTTGTAGATATTTAAATTTTTATTTCTTTAAATTTAGATCAATTAATTAATGTAACAGTGTTGAAAACCAATAAACCAATAGTCAATAGTCAATTGCACAGACAAAGGAAAACAACCAACAAGAAGCTACAGGGATACACTAAACCCAAAACATTTTGGACGCTTTCAATTTTGGGCAATTGAAATAATTATTGTAGATTTGCTAGTCTACATTGTGTAGTAGTAAGAACTCCAGGACTGCTAAAAGAGGTCAAGCTTGCAATCCAGAGAAACCTGAAAACCCTGCAAGCGTCCTATAACATTCCAGACGACCTAATTCTGAACTTTGACCAAACCCCATTGTCTTGGAATTGACGAAGCAATTAATGCAGAAATTGATGCTGAAGATCCCTTTGAGGATTTACATTAATGCAGGGAATTGATGTATCTCTTATTTTGAGCATCTTTATTAACCTTAAAGCAAGTAAATTGTTCCCAGTCCAAAAATTGTCCATTCAAAATATAACGTCCAAAATGTTTGGGGTTAAATGTATGACAATTTTTTATCATTTTGTTTGGCTTTATTGTGGTTTCTACTTTCATTTGAAACACAATAGAAGTGACAAATTAACCATATGACCATTTAATCAAAGAATTAAGTTAATTCTTGCTGTACATATTACAGTTTTTCTTGTTTTATGATGTTCGCTTCTGTCAAATTGCCTCATTGTAAGAGTTCACCAAACCTCTCCTCATCATTGGATTCTGACTCTACAGATGACTCCTAAAACAAAATAACAAAAATTGTAGGTACAACTGACAAGATAACAATAGCAAAAGGGATCCTCTACAACATTGTCTGTGTACACAGCTTCCCTATTTACAGTATGTTATCAAGCTGCCTTACTTAAGTGGAAGGTCAGTGCCTGGGACATCCAAGGGCTTCCTACACTGTGGCCAGCCAGTAACTTACTAGAACACTGCCCCTGTGGCTGGAAAATCCACACAACCCACCCATGAGCCTCCAATTCAGATGCCATGGCACTGAACAGAAGATGGAAGAAAAATGCGGAAGGCATGGGAGGAAAAGGGGGGGGGGGGGGGGGGGAGAGAGAGCTCCATCAGAAGAAGCACAGAAAATGCTTCAAATACTACAAAAATATGCCACATAGTACAAAAACTAGAGCAACTCAGGGATTACATTTAGGCCTGTAATGGTATGGTATCGCATATTTTTATCTTCTTTTTTGAAAGAAAATTGCCCAGTAAAGTGGCCATATTGAGTCTATGGGCAGCAAAAGAAAAAAAAAATGGTATTGATGGGCTATGAGTGAGGTGCAGGATTGCAGAAAATTAATATTCAGTTTGTTTTAATAATGAAGCATGATACAATGGGATGTATTGTTATTCAGTGAGATAGAAATATGATTTCCATCTCATTAAACTAGTTTTCTGCAATCCCGCACTTTGGTAGGTAGGTAGGTTTTTGTGTTTAGCCTCGTTCTTCAAAGCGTTCCGACCTGAAGGATTTAAATGTAGACCTTCTGAAGTTACTCCCAGTTCAACTTATAGTCTAAACCCGAGGTCTAAATTTACGGGATTCGACTTGCATAACCCATCAAAAGTATTAATAATCCCACAGAGTTACACGATGTTATAATCCTTCTCTTCAAAAACGTTCGAAGAATTATATCGCGACGACACGATATTGAAAATGCTGATCAAAGTGAGATGCGATAAGCAACTAAGATTATGAGGTATTTGGAGTTAATTCTGTAAAATAAGTGGTGGAAAAAATTCGTCAACGATAACTTACGGCAACATGGTCGATTGAAGAGTCGCTAGTTGATGCAACGGCCTCCAACGAGGTAAAACCGGTCGAAGAAACGGAAGAAACCCTTCGCGCACTTTCCGCCACATTCTCGTCCCCAGAGCCGCTTGGCCCTCTTAACCGCCGGAACCTGAGTACGAGAGCCAAGGGGCTCTGGGGACACAGGATTTGATTGGCTAGAATCTAGGACTTCCGGTTGGTTCTGCTCATGCTCAGAGTTTTTTTCAAGATGGCGGACGTGCTTTCATAATATGAAGAACACGGTGCAAGAAAAGGCAGGATTCTGGCTGTCTCATTTCAGAAGTTGCACGTTTATCTTTCGCGAGGAGTAGTTAGATGTTATCGTTAAACTTTCGGCAGTTTCCGAGTCGTGAATATGGTAACAATCGTCGCGATCAGATAGTTGGAGGATTTTTGGCTTATGAATACCCGCTGAATAAGCTTTAATACATCAGCTGACTCTGGCTGACTTTCAAACTTATCATCAATTTATGGCTAGTCTCGCCGATTCCGAGATTTTTGCATCCAGAAGTCAAGGTATAGATAATAATTTAAGACTACATTTAGAAATTTCTGGGCTATTCTAGGAATCTGTTTGAAATGTGAAGGTGGATTTATATGCAGGTGCTGTCAATGATATGTAAATTATTTCATGTTACTTACGGCCACATATCAATGGTGTTTTAATACTCAAATCTTTGACTTCACTAATGACATCTTTTGGACATTTCAAACTTGTACAATATTTCCCTTTTGTACAAGCTTAGCCAGACATTTTGAATTCATCTAAGACAGAACAGGGAAAAAATAAGGAGAATTAAAATTATCTCTTATGAAATGTTGAAAAATGTGTTGTGGCTTTCTGCGCAACTCGTCAAATAAAATTACTCTTAGCATCGACATATGACTTCTTTGCTCAGGCAGAGCATTTCCACTGGTATTGCAAAGATCAAGGGAGATCTACAAGTATCCCAAAAGTCAAAGAAGCTTGCAGGTGAATCAATCAGTGATATATTTTACTACTACTGAAATATGTCACTTCTAATCACTGTATTAAATTTGGCTGCTGAAGGCCACTGTTCTCTGTTTCTGTAAACATAATTTCTTTTTTGGCTTTAGATCATCTCATCAGCTCAGAGGGATTAGGGTGATTTAGATAAACAAGATGTGTGCAGATGCAAAAGACATGAAAACTGATTGAGCTCCAGCATCTGTCTTCTTGGTTCCTTTGTGCATGCACTCGCTTCGCTCAACAGATTCTCCCTTTCCACAAACTCCATTTGAGCCTCTGCAGAGATAAAAGGCTTTCAAGACAGATAACAAGATCCATCATCATCATCTTCAGATATTTTTAAAGAAGCTTGTTAATATTTCATCCTCAAAAATCCAGTCAGTAAAAGTTTGTATGTGAACTAATGCCAATGTTTTACCCCAGGGGGGTGCTTGGATCAACTTCCACTTCCAGGGTATTTGCTGCTGGCCTCTCAGAGCCCCTACTCCATTTTAGTATAAATCTACTAGCATTCTATCGTGAATGCTGTTCTCTTATTGGCTATTCTACTCACTATCTAACCTGTTGTACAAAGTGAGTATGTGCAGTTGTCAGTGGCAGTTGCTATTCAATAAAAACTTATCAACTATATCACGAGATAGAAATCTCAAGCTCTTAATCCAATTATTAAATAGTCTATTCTGTGGCCAATTATTGACCCCATATTTGTCACTTTTGTGAAAATGTAAACTTTGTGATCCAAACTTAGTCACTTTGTTTTTAATCCCCCAAATCCATACTAGAACAAAAATACCCCCCACAAAAAAAAGGAAATTGCCATAATTTTCTTACTCTAAAAATCCCAAAAATGTGCTACCCCATACTCTGTTGAAAATGTAACCCCATTATAGTCAATCCAGTTGTGAAAATACGACCCCATTCAGCAGAAGGGAAGTACTCCCCTCCCCCAGGCAACCTACCAGGAACTGGAAATCATCTATCTGTTCCTGTGCCACATGATGTAGCACTGTCATAATGATTTCAGAGGCGGATCCAGGATTTTTTTATGGGGGCAGGCTACGGGTATTTGCCTAGGTCAATAAAATTTTTCATTGTTGCAATTAAAAAGAAAACTGTTAAAACTGAATGTCTAAAGGACCCTCCCCCCCCCTTACCTACCCCCACTGTATCCACCCTGGATTTTAAAACAAAATTAAAGAGGCATATGTTTCAGAGTGAACTTGCATATTTAAATTCAGATGACATCCTAGTAAAGCATGTCTTTTATTGGTGCCAGTATGAGATTAGTAAGCCTCGTCACCTGAATTTGGGCCAGGCATGGAGGGTATCCATGTACTACCGTGTTAGCAGTTTCACAGATAATTTGTCAATGAGGAAATACTTAGTGTGCTGGATGCTTAAAGCACCATTTAAAAAAGGCTGAGCTTTATTATTTTAAGAAAAAAGCAAGAGTAGTTGGTACACCAACAACCATCTTGTCCTCATTACCAAACAAGGGTATTTTACAGTGGCGGATCCAGGGGGAGGGTCGGGGGGGGGGATCCACCCCCTTCCCCTACCAGACCTGTGTCTCCCATATGGTTCTTAAAAATAATAGAATAAAATTGTTTTATACCCAGTTGTTTCACTTCCACCGATTGACTGATTGTCAAGTTTTTGACTTAACAAACGCTTTTCAAGTCCCAGGAATGTTGGAAGTGGCATTTTAGAGGGTAAAATCAGAAACGTTTTCCGAGGGGCATGCACCCAGACCCCCCCTTTCAGAAATTCCTGGATCTGTCCCTGTTTTTAACTATTTCCCCCAAAACACATACATGTATGGCCCACATAGACAGTTTCTGTAGCAGAAACGGGGACCGCGCAGCAAGTTTTCGAGTGGGGGGGCTAAAGAAGAATGCGTGAAGGAATTTTTTTTTTTGTGGACGGGGGGGGGGGGGCATGCTTGTGGATTTCGATTCAATTTCTCTAAAGTGACGGAGAATGCTATTATAACGATAAAACTATTGATTTTTTCCACATCTTCAGTGATGTTGCTATCGGGTTTGAAAATTCACCATCACTAAATTGAAATATGATAGATTGTTATGTTATACCAGTAACTGATATCAACCTTTAATTACTATAAATAAGCCAGAAATCCAACGATTGTGCTTGAGCTGCCTTGAACTCAACGCTGTATAATTACTCAGCAATTATTGCACGAGGCTGAGTATGATATGAAGAGTTATGCAGATCGAGGGCGAAAAAATATTTTACAATTGTAACGACTAATGCTTCATTCTGTCTATTTATCTGCGCGTTTGTCTTTGCCAGTAACTCTGGTCACTTTTGAATTAACGATTTTTTATAATTTTTCACTCCGTTACTTTTGTTAAATTATTTTTTGTTTAATTTATTTTTATTCTTGCAAAAAAGTGGGGGGGCTAAAGCCCCCCCAGCCCCTCCCTCTGCGTGGTCCCTGAGAAAGCAAGTTGGCAGATAGCTGCACCACATGTCCTGATCAGCATTCTGTTAGCCTGTTACAAACAGTCAGTTACTGGAATAGATGTGCAGGGAAAGGCAAGGAAACTGAGAAAAGAGTACTTGCAATGGATTTTCTTTGCATACTACCAGACATAACCAGACACATTTCCATGATCACAAAGAAGGGTTCAAGTATGCGCAATTTACTCTTTCACATTCAAACTTGGTTTCAAGGGCACTTAGGATATACTTGGAAGCCCTAGTGTGAAGCCATTGAGTATGATAATTGCCCAAATTAAATTTTCCATAAAAAATAAACAAAAAAATTGCAATATATGGATTACTGTTATAAAAACAACAAATTAATTAGAAAAGTGAAGTGAACCATCATAACGTTTATTTCACCTTCGTAATAATACAGTGGAATTAAAGGGTCACAAGACAGTCCATACCTGATCATGATGGTTAAAGGAATGTTATCTAAAAAATATTCAGTGGAGCCTCTATTAAGCGGTCACCCTAGCTCGGGGAATAGCCAACTGACAAATCTGATAAAATGCAGTGGAATGTAATGAAATCGTGAAGCCAGATATAATATCCATAAATGAACAGCTACACGTAATATACTGGAATTCAAAAAGGGTGACAAATTTTATCACGAAATGTGGATTTTGGTAGAAATAATCCAGTACCTTTGATATTTATAAATGCACATGCCACAGTTAGTAAACCAGACCTGCGATGCAGCTGCTTGTTACTCGTCGTGAACTGCTGCATGCTCAGGCGATTCACTGATATGTTCTGATCCACAAAATAGTTTCTCCGGATACTGGCCGTAATTGATAATCCCTGGTGGGACGGTGAAGTTTTGTTAACGTGACCAGGCCATGTTGGCTACGCTCAGCCAAAGGGAATCCTCGATCGAACTTCTTGCTCTAATTAACAAAATCTAGTATTTGAAACACGCAGTCTTTGTCGTTGAAAATCATCATAGTGATTCCCAAGTATAAGCGTCCCAAGCCAATACCTTCTGACAGTTTAAAGTCTTTAAAGGCAAGTTACATTTGCGATTTCTTGACCGATTTCCCGGCAACTAATCCAGATTTTTTACTTCCGTTTTAGATGTTATTGTTTTGAAACTAGCCAATCAAATCCTGTGTCCCCAGAGCCCCTTGGCTCTCGTACTCAGGTTCCGGCGGTTAAGAGGGCCAAGCGGCTCTGGGGACGAGAATGTTTCCGCCATTGTTAAAAAATAACAACATGGACAAGTACTGCCTTGGTAACCACGTCTTTATCCTTGTAGGAAAATGTGACGTCACTGTAGGAATCTGTAGGAATTGGTAGGAATCCACCACCATATATGGCGCCCGGAAAAATATAATAATTCTGTTACGCTTTTCGCGGTACGTCCGATGGATTTTACCGTGCGTTCTTCAGTTTGCACAGCAGGGTTACCAGCCCTAAGTTGTGAGGACCAGGATTTTGCCAGTCATGCATATCTTTCTCGGACAACCAAACTTGGACAAACTGAAGTTGTCTGTGTAGTGTGTTGGACATCCACTGTCATTCACGTGACCAAACCTGAAGTTGCTATTATCTCAACTAAACATTTTCTAGTACGGAACCAAGGCCCAGTTATAAAATGTAAACGAAGTAATGTTCGGAGTGAATATCTGTCATGTTAAATTAAGAAACGTTTATTCACATTTCACAACCTGAACGAACGTAATCAATTATTTATGCTAGCCTCTTGTCATTTCATTTTAGTTCACTGAGGTCTAAGCCGTATACCACGTCATCGGTCACTTGTTCAATCCCGAAGTAACAACTACAATACTGAAGAGCGCCTCGCAACCAGACTTTGTAAATTTTTTTGTAAAATAAACTGCGTACTACTTTCAGCTGGCTACTCTACCATTTCAGAGGCAAATAAAATCTCCGTAACATCACCCAGTAGCAGTACCTCTATATGAAACGGTATAAACTACACGCATAGACAGGATACCGGTGTACAACAAGTTTCGTGACAATCAACTCACAGAGAGAAAACTTAGTGCGACCGAAGGGTATGCCACTTAAAAGTAATTTATATAAAGTTCAAAGTTTAATTGTTCAAATCGCACACAAATGATACGAGTCCCACATACGGTAATGCATGCAATCAGAAGCTTGAACTAACAATTCCAACAGCAAACAAGTATTTCCTGAAGGCGAATCAGTGAAGGGCTTTATTACATTTGTGGTCAATCCTTATTACATTTGAGAGCCTTTTATTGCATTTGTGGTCAATTATTACATTTGTGGCTTCATATTGAAGCCACAAATGTAATAATAAGCCACAAATGTAATAATTGACCACAAATGCAATAAAGCCCTCAAATGTAATAAGGATGGACCACAAAGTGAATGACAGATGACGTCCAACACACTACATAGACAACTTCAGTTTGTCCAAGTTTGGTTGTCCGAGAAAGATAATGAATGACTAGCGAAATCCTGGTCCTCACAACTTAGGGCTGGTAACCCTGTCGTGCAAACTGAAGAACGCACGGTAAAATCCATTATTACATTTGTGGTCAATTCGTATTACATTTGAGGGCTTTATTACATTTGTGGTCAATCCTTATTACATTTGAGGGCTTTATTACATTTGTGGTCAATTATTACATTTGTGGCTTCAACAAACCCAGCTTCCTTTTTACATCAGCATAGGAAGAACGAGGAGTGGACGGTCGGTGAAGACAACAAACAAAGCTATACTTTGGACGTAATTTAATTAGCAAAACGTAAGTAATGTTTTTTTTGCGTGAAATGGTCATTCTCCGCGCTATTTTTCAATTTTAACAATTCTCAAAAACAGAATTACGCGACTGTCTGCACAGTACATTGAGACCGCACAAAAGTTCACATAAATTCCCATCGAAAAATGTAATTTTGTTTTACCTTTAAGAAATTATTTACATCTCCTCTTCTTCAGTTCTGAAATTCCAAGTGACATACATCTCCCCGCATTGCTCCCGCATTGATTAAAACGTTCGAAGTTCCTCGAATCAATCCTTGAAAACATTTCTTTTCCCACTATAGCGGCTTCTGAGTGTCCCTTAATTAGTATCCCTGTCTTGAGTAGCAAACCGCGAAAAAATGCAGGGAAAAAACGACTGTAATTTGAAATGGTTTTCTCCGCTAAGCACAGCAAAACATCAAAGTATTTACCGAGCTGACGTGACGTTCGACCGTGTAGCCCCACGAAAAACAAAGCCTCGCTTAGGTTTCAAAATTGCTAAGAGCCCGGATGTTGTGTGGCGTCATACGCGCATGTTTTGCGACGTCGTACGCGCCCGCAAGCTAGCCTTGCCTGACGGACACACGGACACACATGTAACAGACGCGCGCCCGCGAAACATTCCGCTACCCATGACCATGAAAAATGACGGGCATAGGTTCTATGAGTATGGGATTCCGCAGCGGGCCTTCGGCCCGCGAGAGCTCCGCTATTAATACATATTTTCAGAATCAACTCTAAATACATTGAAGAGTTGAATGGTGAAATATTTCGTGTTTTGAACGTTGAGTTATTGAGATTTACAAAATGCTAATTATTATACAACTACTAGTTTTCGCCTCCAAAATAATATTTTTTTACGAATCAGTTGACTATACACAGTTTATATTGAATATTTATCAAATTGATTATCCTTAAACTGTAAACTGCACATTTTATATTCACGTAGAAATAATGGTTAAGTCCTGAATTGACGTCATCTGATTAGCATTTTGTAAATACAATTCTCTATAACAAGACAAGACATATTTTACCATTCAACTATTCAATGGGGTTATAGGCACTTTAATCTTCAATGACTTCGTCGGTCTGCTCTGCTAGGATATTCAATCCATACTACTGATCTATCTTCGTTCCTGGTAACGCCGAATCTTACATGGCTGATATGATTTATTACAATCTGTGATTCATTCTTCATTTTAAACGTAATGAACGGGTTATCGCAGATATGCAAATATGCAAATTTTCACTCACTCACTCACTCGCTCCATAACTCATCTGCAAGCTTTTCTTGGTAATTCCGCTGACCAGTACATAAGGCTTGCGCATATATTTTGCCCGTACCAAATGCGATGGATAATAGTCATCTGCCTTACCCACGGAGACAGTGTTGGAGGGAGGGGAGGGTGGGGAGTTGGTTTCGTATTCACGAGTTGGCCCATAGAAGAAACAACTCCCTTTGTCCTTTGATTCCCGTTATCCCCATATCCTTTCTAGGACTTGCAGTTCAGAAAGATTTGTAAAGGTTTCTCCCTCTCCGCATTCATAAAATTACCAGGACAAACTGAATGCATTGATACACTGCCCAAATATGGTCAAATCGATATACGCTATGTCTACATGACGTATATCCAACGCATTTTGACAAGAGAATGCAAAAATGACGGACCGACCTCGATATTTTTTCTTCAAATTGTGCTATGTTATCAATGTGTTGAATTATAAAACTATTATTGCGTTCATGCTTGCGTGATATCACCTAATTTTAGCCGACACGGCCTACGACCTCGTCGGCTAAGAATTAGGCGATATCACGCGCGCTTTCGCGCTATAACAGTCAAATAGTCGAGTTAAAAGTATAGATCTGTAACACTTCTCACTCAGCTTAACCCCTTCACCCCAAAGAGTGCCAAACATCAAAATTGAAGACAAATCCTAATTTTAATTTTGTAAAATACTGACAAACAAATGGTACCACGCAAAAGTATTGCCAAAGAGGTTTAATTTGAATGGTCACACAATAGGATTTCGTCCACACACTCAACTTTTTTGGGCCTTTCTTCTCTTATAGGCGAATAGTTGCTTACTTTTTAAAGCGCACTCGCATTCAAATCTACCGCTTCAATTCATTGGTTATGAATAGTTAATGACGACAAGGCATTCTGCGTAATAGTCTATTTAACCTAAAATCATTGTCCTCAAAAAATGAACGATAATTGGAAACTGAATTGTACTCGGCCTTTCAGCGAATGATCCAATGTTTATCATCATGAGTTCCAATTGACCACGGATCTTATTGCCATTAGTTCACTGGAGTATTTTTCAGTATTTCATCATTCAAAGTTTGTTAAATACGCGCGTGCGCAATAAAACAAGGAATTAATCCATTCTCCCCATAGCTCCACGTTTTATGATGAGTCTTTCTTGATTTATTAATAATTGTTTTATTATACATATTCCTGAGCTGCACTTGTAAAGACAAGAGCGCGCACAAAAAAGTGATCAATGCACAGCAGTCAACTTGTAAGTAAACAACTTACGTCACTTCTGCATGCATAAAACTATTGTCTGTAGGTATGACGTAACAGAAACAGCAAGCAATAATTAGCTGCGTGCTTATAGCCAAACAAAATCGAGCTTGTGACACCAATGTATAATAATAATAAACTAGGTTATCTTAAAGATAGTGATTGCTGCGCACGTAGGTGATTAGGCCTGGATAAATTCTGCTCATAAAATGGCTTATCCTGTCTGCCGGCAAGGCTCGTAAAAATCGCTCATTCTGCTCGTACACCTAAATTCTGCTCGAATTCTGCTCGGTACTCGAAACATTTTCGGTCCTTCTGGCCTTATGTATTTTCGCAAATATGGAAGCCCTAAACAACTGTATTAGCGCGCGCTAAAATAGAGAATTAATGTCGTCAAATTGCGTCAGCAAAGTACAAATTAAAGTTCAAAAATGAAAAAATTCAAACTTGAAAAGTTAAAATAGAACGAAATGTCGCTCAAAAATTGCGCAAACACAAAATGTCACATTTCCGATATATGTATTTGCTCTTCATCAGGTTTCTTCTTTCGACCATGCAATTGCTGACTCGAGAAAAATTACTACGTTTAGTAACTCGAAAATATTCATCGTTTTCTCTCAAAATGACAATTTTACTCGCCATGTGATCGCGACATTAATTCGCTATTTTAGCGCGCGCTACTGAATACAGTAAAAAAACAGAATACTGAATACGGTAAAAAAACAGCGATTCCAGATTTTTTCTGCCTTTCTGGATTATGAACTGCTGCTCCGCTCACTTCGTTCGCTGCGCAGCGATCTGCGCAGCCATCTTTTAACAGGGTGCGTCCGTCACTAACGTGGTTTTCAGGACGGCCCTGTGTAATAATTAAATTAAATTGATCAATAATGGTAAAAATGCAATATAAAAAAGCTACGATATAAAATATAAAAACTAATGGCATTATATACAAATCGGAGAAAAAATGTACTATCGCTGAATATTAATTACAAAAGCTAAAATATAAATTGAATATTTTAAAGACTGGCTAATTTCTTCTTAAATAGTACTAGATTGATTTACAATCACATACATTAGAGTCTAGGTTATTCAAATCACTCGCGAACTGTTAGGTAAGTTTGTGCTTTCCCCAGTTCGTTTTGGGGCGAAGGAGGTGGAGTTTGGAAGAGTGGCGTGTGTTGTATTTACTCCACAACAATGAATCGAAAACAAAATCGTGTCCCTCGCGAACGCGAAAATGACTGTTGAACGGTTGTTTCTTCCATTGTCATTAACGTTCACCATCAATGAACGTCAATCAATCATTCAGTCAGACACATAACGCCTTGGAGTTAAAGACTCGTTAAAACGCGCACGTGTCGCAATCCAGTGAATCAAGGAAAAAATACGTTCAATTTACCGTTCTTCATGAGCCGGAAAGGATACATCAAATTAAATGTGATGCATAATTTAGTAATGACATGCAATTTCTACATAATAGAATCTTATTTTCGTAGAGAACATAAAAAAACAGAACATTTTTAACGGCTTTGCACACAACCAGTAATAACGGCCATCCTTAGATAAACTGATCTAGATAGTTAGCAACAACATGCACGGTAAAATCGCTTTTTCTTGGTGCGTGACCTTTTACGAAACAACGGTTTTATCCGCTTAGCCACTGGAGACTTCAAGTTGAATGCAAAGTGAATATTTGGAAGATATACGACACACTTGTCGGTCCTCTGCATGAGATTATTGACGAATAGATCTTTTTTTTTGACAAATTTAAATGAAAAGGCAATTTCAATTAGTGGCCAGCTGTTTTCCTTCCTTATCATAGCTTGAGGCACTAAAAATTCACTACAGCGATCGTTTCATAAAGATATAAATATCACGGAATATTACTGAAAATATCAAAAGCGGTACACAAAAGGAAGAGGTTGCGACATGAGTAAATACAATAAATTAATTGTGTTTCACAACAAATTTAATACCCAATTAAAAATTGTTAAATAATCCAACTTTGATCTCGCGAGCTGTTAAAGTAATAATTTGAAAAGTTAAAACAAAAAATAACGAAAACAACGCTGTTGAACTAACAAGCTGTAATAATTTTAGAAGAGATGACAAACAACAACGAAAAAAATGAGAACTGGATTGCGGCTCCAATCGATAACTGATGAACGCTGATCATGAAATACTGAACTCGAATAAAGAACGTTAATTATAATAATAATTTAAAATAACGCCTTTAAGACGCGTGTGGTAGTCATCTCCGCAACATAGTATTAAAATAATTGTATAAAAATAAATCACGATGGTGTTTTCGATGCTTTAAAAATTGCTTCACGACACGATGAAACAACTCACGGAGAGCCACTGCGGGGTCTGATTACAGATGAGTTATATATTGCGTGCGTTAAATTGAATTCTACTTTTTAGTGGAACTGAAGCACAGTGACGTGAAAAGCAAGGAGATTTTGTGCCAGGTATGTCTGTTCATGCTTTAGATGTTTATGTTAAGTATATTCAGACTTTAAAATCATCTCGAATTATCCACCCAAAACGAAACATTAAAAAAATTACTTCTGATTATAAATTTAATTAATTTCACAAGATCTTTTACTTTTAAAAATTTACAACATTTTTGATTCGGGAAATCACTGATCACCTGGGACGGATCAGAGAATCAGTGAAGTCGACATAAATAGAGCTTACTCAGCGTTAAGTTGTGTAATACGGCTGAATTTATTACACAACTACACCCTGAAATAAAGTGTGTATGGTATATATGACAATGATCTCCTCTCAAAAGTTTTTGAAAGTGTTTTTCCAAGCACGCGGTGAGAAGAGTGTAATATCGCACATGCAATCGTTTTGGCGCGCATTTCATGCTCTCTAGAACGCAATGTCGTTCAGAATCACTACCAAAATTGTCAAACTTCTTCAATTCGGATACCAAAGGGACAAAACTGTCTTTCCCTATTAATACGGGGGTCATCTGTATTCAGTTGATATGATTGTATAAGTTTTTCTTGGACTAAGAGTGAACTGCGGTAAGTGAACTGTCCGTGTGACGGATTCGTCAGGAGGGATTCAGAATTGTTCTTATTTTATTTGCTATAAAATCATTCTTTTTCAAAGAATTCTTTGGTAAAACGATTGAATGTTGAGTTTTATTTGTCCAATTCCAACTGCGGCTACGAACGTTTGTAAATGGTTGCGACAAACTAGGCGACATGCGGCAGAAACATGAAAGCAGCGAAAATTCTCTTCGTCGGACATCTAACGAGACATCCTTGTTTCTGCGACAACATTTTATCCCTGCGGCAGGCCGCATGAATTCAAACTGCTTTAATTTGGTGCGTCAAGATCGCTGGGACAAAATGAAACAAATTTTCATTGTCACCTCGTGTGCATTGTTCATGCGACATGTCCCCCTATGACAAAATAAACCAATGGGAGGCCGCCTTAAGGTCCGCCATCTTGAATTTGAAACTAGTTCCCAGGCACCCTCCTTGCACCCTCCTAAAATCCCTTTGTCACTAAACAAGCGTCTTCACTCAGCTACAATTGCAGTGACATGTCCCTGCGACTTGTTAAATTGTGACCATTCAAATGAAAGCTACTGAGCAGTACTTTTCTGTAGTGCTGTTTATTATGCTGTACAAGGCGATTCTAACTTTTGAATCTGTGGATGAAATCCTAAAGTGTGATCATTCAAATGAAAACTATTGAGCAGAACTTTCGTGTGGCACTGTTTATTATGCTGTACAAGGTGGTTTTAACTTTTGAGTCTGTACATGAAATCCTAAAGTGTGACCATTCAAATGAAAGCCACTGAGCAGTTCTTTTCTGTGGTACTCGTTTCGATGCTGTACAAGGTGGTTTTAACTTCTGAGTCTGTGGATGAAATCCTAAAGTGTGACCATTCAAATGGAAGCTATTGAGCAGTACTTTCCTGTGGTACTGTTTATTATTCTGTACGAGGTGGTTCTAACTTTTGAGTCTGTGTATGAAATCATCAAGTGTGACCATTCAAATGAAAGTTGTTAAACTGTTACAGTTGCTTTCGTGCCGTGCTGTTTATTAGGCTATACAAGATGGTTGAGTTTGTTGAGGAAGTTTTTGAGTGTAACCATTTCTAAATAAAAGCTCTTCCAGTCAAATACTGTCCCTTGTCCTGAACAGTGTTGGGTTTTTTTCCTTTGTTTCACTATTTGTATAAAATGAAGTGTAGGATTCTGGGAGCAAACCCGGGGGGGACTCCCATATAAAAATGACGGGGGTGCTCGTCGTACCTTTTAGGGGTCAAAAATTGTACATTGGTACCTCTTAGGGTGCTAAAATTCAAAATGACCACCGCGGTTAGAATTATCGCGGTACCTTTGAGGGTATTAAGCCGAAAAAATATGACAGAATATGACATGTGTTGTTTTAGAATTGGTACCTCTTAGGGGTAAAAATTTATTTGAGCCACGCCCATCAAACAACATTCTGGTACCTTTTAGGGTGCTTTTCGAAAATTTCCGACGAGCACCCCCGTCATTTTTTTATATAGGAGTCCCCCCCGGGGGAGAGCAAACTGGATCAGTTAAAATGCATCGGCTCCTGAATGCATGGAATGTGCATTATCTGTAACAGTAATTAATTGAACTGAGTGGAGTACAATTCGTAATAATATTTGGACTGTGTGGAGTACAATTCAGGGAGTAACTGGGCGAGTAATTTCAAATCGGCCGTGCGCGTAGAGCGAGGACGATTTGAAATTACAAGCGTGATTACCACTGAATATGTACAGCTTGGCTGTAATTGGACACCCACTTGATCGCGTTCCAATTACTCAAGAAATAGGCGCGCGAATGACCAATCACAATCGATAATTTTGTTATTGATACGATTAATTAGCTAAATTATTTTTCATCTTAATTTGGTTCTTATTAACAGGTTACACAACATTGTTATGAAGTCGGTTGCTACTCTATTAGTACTGGCAGCAGTGCTTTCAGCGGTGATAGCCGATGAAAATTCAACAACTGATTGTGAGTATAGAGTCGTACAAAGAAATGTGTCAATAACAAAATTGTTGTACAGAAAGCTTGCAAAGTAATTTTTCTAAGTAGTCCACGATGAAAAGGAACTTTCTGGTGGCAATAATGGTATGAAAAGATCAAGATATCAAGACTTAAATCAGGAGAGGACATGGGTGCTCATATGAAAAGTGCTCATATGAAGAGATGCACAAATTATGTGAAAAATAGCTTCAGTTACTCTGGAGCAGTTCTTTGGAATAACTTACCAATCGAGTTGCGGCAGGCTGACTCCCTTAGAGCATTCCGGGCTGGCTGCGAGCGTTTCCTCTCGTCATGAAAATTTAGAATTTTTACACACGGCACTCGTGTAAAGCAGGTTTTTAATTTTCGCATTTAATATTATTGTTGTATAGTTATTGATTATTTAGGGTAATTTTAGTAATGTAGTTCTAGCTATTACATATTTTATAATACTTTTGTATTAATTAGGTTTTTATAGTTGTACTGATGAGTTTACCGTGTCTAAATAAAGTTATCCTATCCTATCCTATCCTATCCTATGCTCGTATGATATTTTCCATCCAATCCGACTGAGGCTGAGACCTATATTTATTGAACTGGCTTGTTCTCTACATATTGGGAAAATCATTCAATTGGTTTTGTTCTTTATTTGCAATTTAATAGACCGAGCTGGAAGGCGAAGGCACGGTACCTAGATTTGCAAACTATTTATTAAAAATCATCGTTAGAATTAACACTTTTTTATTTTATTTGTTCCTTTTAGCGGTGGCAAACACAACTCAACCGCCAACAGATGATCGTAAGTACTGAATCGTTTAAATTTACTTACATGTAAACATGGTAAATTGGCAACTGAACAAAGGAATTAACAAACAGTCTTTTTTAAATTTACAAAATAAAGGCTTGCATGGGAAATCAGAGTCTTATGCAGAACGTGGCGTAATTATCGTTATTATAATTAATTATAATTATCGGCTTGGCCTGTCACGTGATCAACGGTTTGTATAAAGTCCTTGTTATCCCAGTCTATTCATAGAGGTGTTTATTTATCTGAGATTATCAAGCTTCCAGGTTATAAGTGTCTGCTTCCGGTTCCATGTCGAGGGCGAGGGTTCCATGTCGAGGGTCGAGGGTAACAAAATAAATAACAAATAAAATAAAAACAAAAATTCAATTAAGGGGGTGGGGGTGGGGGTGGGGGTGGGGGTGGGGGTGGGGGTGGGGTGGGGGTGGAGGTGGAGGTGGGGCGGGTATAAAATAGCACATGGACATTCCATGGTATGATGTTTGTCTGTTCTGTAATGCCATTGATAAGTGCAGTGGTTTGTTAGGTTCAGGTAGCTCTTTGCAGCGGTTTAATAATGCACGATGACCTATCAATTGAAAGTAAGTAAACTTATTAGCTTTCTAGAATTTTTACACACGGCACTCATGTAAAGCAGGTTTTTAATTTTCGCATTTAATATTATTGTTGTATAGTTATTGATTATTTAGGGTAATTTTAGTAATGTAGTTCTAGCTATTACATATTTTATAATACTTTTGTATTAATTAGGTTTTTATAGTTGTACTGATGAGTTTACCGTGTCTAAATAAAGTTATCCTATCCTATCCTATCCTATCCTATGCTCGTATGATATTTTCCATCCAATGCGACTGGGGCTGAACCATGATATGATAAAGACCTATATTTATTGAACTGGCTTGTTATCTACATATTGGGAAAATCATTCAATTGGTTTTGTTCTTTATTTGCAATTTAATAGACCGAGCTGGAAGGCGAAGGCACGGTACCTAGATTTGCAAACTATTTATTAAAAATCATCGTTAGAATTAACACTTTTTTATTTTATTTGTTCCTTTTAGCGGTGGCAAACACAACTCAACCGCCAACAGATGATCGTAAGTACTGAATCGTTTAAATTTACTTACATGTAAACATGGTAAATTGGCAACTGAACAAAGGAATTAACAAACAGTCTTTTTTAAATTTACAAAATAAAGTCTTGCATGGGAAATCAGAGTCTTATGCAGAACGTGGCGTAATTATCGTTATTATAATTAATTATAATTATCGGCTTGGCCTGTCACGTTATCAACGGTTTGTTTAAAGTCCTTGTTATCCCAGTCTATTCATAGAGGTGTTTATTTATCTGAGATTATCAAGCTTCCAGGTTATGAGTGTCTGCTTCCGGTTCCATGTCGAGGGCGAGGGTTCCATGTCGAGGGTCGAGGGTAACAAAATAAATAACAAATAAAATAAAAACAAAAATTCAATTAAGGGGGTGGGGGTGGGGGTGGAGGTGGAGGTGGGGCGGGTATAAAATAGCACATGGACATTCCATGGTATGATGCTTGTCTGTTCTGTAATGCCATTGATAAGTGCAGTGGTTTGTTAGGTTCAGGTAGCTCTTTGCAGCGGTTTAATAATGCACGATGACCTATCAATTGAAAGTAAGTAAACTTATTAGCTTTCTAGAGGGAGTTGTTTGCTGTAGGTCGTACTGTAAGTAACGAAATCTGCAAAATCTCAGTTAATTCTGTGGTTTGTTTGTAAATGATGCTCTTCGATGTATTTTTGCTCATTTTTTCTGTTTGCTTTCAAGCTTGTGCCGATGAGTGTAGAGCCGTGTATTGTGACCCGGATTATTACACTGGCTATGTAACACAAACATATTACTTTGAGGAACTGGACTTGGAATGCGAGTGTCAAGAATGTGGTCCGACAATAGAACCAGAATCAGAATCAGGGTAAGAAAAAGTATTAAGAATACAGAATATAGCCAATCAGACGGCTGAAAAGCCGTTGAATATTTTGCGGTGTACCACGGGTTGTATTCAAGGGTAGTTTCTTGGCGTCATAGATTGAATTAGCTAGTGGCCTGGACTCGGTTGTTAAAAGAATGGATAGTGCTATCCGCCGGATAAATCACTATCCGAGTGGATAACACAATTGATTTTGTTAATGCTTATCCATTAGATAGTGATTTATCTGGTGGAGGATAGCGCTATCCACCTTTTGAACAACCAGGTCCTGAACTAGAAATGTTAGTGAGATATGATTAAAACATCTTGGTATCTTTCTCTAGCATGTATCAAATTCATGAAAGAACATTTTTCTATTTTGTTTTTCTGAAAACAACCACAATAATGACATTTCATCTGTTTGCGTTAGGTGGTGGTGGGGTCGTTGACAGGATGCGGAAATTAACGCGAGCATGTAAGTGTTTCCTGAAGTGTTCCTTCGATAATTCACCCTCGCAGTCCGAAGCGGCAGCCGTCTACTGCGTTGAACCTTCATACCGTTTTGTCGCTTTTAACGGCGCAAGAACTCCGATTTCATGATTTATAATATACTCAACAAAATATACAGTTTCTGATTGGTCAATGACGAATGCATAAATAGATTATAGAGTGCAAATTAGGTTATAAAGTGCAATACGAAAGTTGCGCGAAAGTGAAAGTTGAAAGTCGCGCGCAGTGTACCGTGACGGCCTCACCAAAATTTTGTTGAGAATATTATAAACAAGAAATCGTATGAACTACTCGTGCATTTCGTGATTTATGGGCACGAGTGATGTTTTGAAAGTTCTCAAATTGCACTCGCCGAAGCGGCTCGTGCAATTTTGAGAACTTTCAAAACATCACTCGTGCCCATAAATCACGAAATGCACTCGTGTTCATACGATTTCCTATACATATTTCTTTCTATGATTTCTTGATTTTTCGTACCTTTGATTCAGTGTAAAAAGGAAAATAAACATAAGGTTACCTATGGAAACCTAAAAATAATGGTCTAGTTGTGTTAACAACTTCTACCTAATTGGTACTTATTTTCTCGATTTTCGCGATTTCAAAAATATCGCGAAACTAAAATCCCGCCAAAAAAAGTAATCGCGAAAATTAACGGCGCGAAATTCAATACCCTACTTAATTAAATCCATTTTGAAATCACTGGTGATCCTTGGAATATGATTGGTCCAAAATGGTGCAATTTATTTCCAAATTGCACCATTTTGGACTCTAAATCGCATCATTTTAAAATGGTGCAATTTATTTCCAAATTGCACCATTTTGGACTCTAAATCGCATCATTTTAAAATGGTGCAATTTATTTCCAAATTGCACCATTTGAAATCACTGGTGATCCTCTTATTACAATATTACACTTTTTTGTGCAATATTGGGGGATTTCAAAATGGATGTAATTAAGTGGTAATTGAACTTCGTGTCGTGCAATTTTGGTCTGAAATCATACTTGTGATTTCAAATCAAACTCGCGCTATCGCGCTCGTTTGATTTTGAAATCACGCGTATGATTTCAGACCAAATTGCACTCCACTCAGTTCAATTACCAATATTTATTACAAAAATCTTTTGTTAACTTTAACCACTGTTCACAAACAAACATGTAAACCTGGTTTAAGTTTTTTATGGTCTGTTATTCCACAAAATGGCTATGTATATAATTAAAATCTGTTGAACGTACCGATTCTGAGATCACCAGTTTGTTAATGCGCGGATCAGTATCTGTCTTCTCCGCCGCAGTCTCTCCTTCTTCGGTTTTCTTGACGTTCACGCGAGAAAGCTGGGAACGAGGGCGCGCCCGGCAAGGCAGGATCAACATTTGAAATTTTCGCGAAAATTAGTTCCTTTTAACACGATTTTACTGCCAAATCGCGAGTTTTAAGTCTCGCGAAATATTCCCCTTCTATTTTCGCCAAATTAAAGTCCTGCGAAAATAAGTACCAATAAGGCATGCATTAATAATAATTCACCAAACTATTATTAACTGAGTGTGTTTGGCTGCAGAAGGCAACTTGAAAAAATTGGCCATTGTTTTCATGTTTTCAAGTTCTTCCCGTGTCTGTTGTTCAAGAGTAGCTTACTTGGCCACATAATTATTTGTACATCTTTAAACAAAAACAGCAAGACAGTGACATTGTCTTTCAACATTAATATATTCGCGAGAAAGAATAAAACTACTTTCATTTGATTCTCCTTTCAGGTTTCAGCCTGATTGTAGATGCCGAAGATGCAGTATAAATGCATTTCATGTCGATGACTTTTATACGAGTCAAGGAATTAAAAGTTGATATTGAATCTGAGTGTTCTCGTTTTTAATTTTGTGAAGTGAATGTGTACGGTTTATAAAAATATTTCCCCCAATGAGAAAAATCATATCTCAACACATTGTGAAGATATCAATTATATTTTCACTGTGAAGAGTGAAGATATCAATTTTATCTTCACTGTGAAGAGTGAACTCACTCCCATGAGTAGCTTAACCCGGTTCAGGATTTCCCAGCAGAATTTCTATTAACATGACATGATAATTACCTTAGAGGTTCAAATTCTGTCAACAAAGGCACTAAGCACATTAACCAAAGTGTTGCGGCACGTCAAGCTCATCAAACGAACGTATTTGAAGACCCACTGAGTTATAATCCTGAACGAGGTGAAATTTATCGAAAAATAGCCGGTAGTCGAGGAGCAAACACCGGAAAAATGACGTTCCGTTCAACCATCGCCACAGACAAGGTTTGAAAGCGGATTCTGGTAGAGAAAGACCTCCTGAACAACGCCTGCTACTTCGTCTGGTCGATTTGTGGTATAGGTTACGAGTTAACGGGCTATTTATATCTTGGCCCAAATACCACAGGGTACCCACGTCTGATTTTTTGAAAAATATTAATAAAATACGTTAAAACAATCGATTCGTTCTCGTTTCTTTTTATTTATCACTTTTATTTGAGCGTGCACACCACAACTCATAATCAAAGTGCCCTCTGGGCTATCCCCTGTAAGTTTTTCCCATCATGCAATGCTGTCATATTATGTCCGAATGTTGTTTTTGATGTTGCAATTGGACATTTAGGTTATAGTTCGTTTTTTTAGTTCAATTTCTCTTTTGACAATTTTGTTTGTATGTTTATTGGTAATGATTATGCAGTCCTCTTGTCTTGTGTCTGGAACAAATTTCAGTACTTTCAACTCGTCTGGATTTTCGCCTGGTTTATTATCAAGAGCTACACACAAACATTGTGTTACTGTTGCCTTCCCTAAACCCGCGCAACTACTTAAAAAGTGTCAATTGCTTCTCGTCGTTTTTAACAGAGAGTAACATATGGTAAAAAAAACTCCATTTGTTCTCTGTTCAAAGAATGAACAAGTTCTTTTTTCCATACGATTAATTACCAGCTTTTCATTATCATTTGCTGTAGACTGAAAAAATTCCAGCATTACTAAAAAGATTGTTCCCTTGGTGATTGTTATCTAAACATGGGTTAAAACAACCAAACAGTTCACTGTATTGTGTTTCTTCACTTATATCCTGCTCATCGTTATGTTGAGCAGATGGAGCTACAGTATCTAACTGATCACGTTCCTTATTTTCAGGATCTCCCATGGCTTTTTCTTAAGAGTTCTCCTTTCTTTCCTTTCGAATATAACATGTTTAACTTGCTGAAATCTTATTTTTACATGGGATAAGCATCAAGAGCTCTCTGCAATTAATCTTCAGCATCCTTTTTATTAAACGTAACTAAATGAATGATTTAGCTTTCATTCTGCGAAAAAGTTTCATTCCTCCTTTCAAGTAAAATTCTTTACAACTTTGTTCTCTGTTTTCATTATTGGGATCATCATCAATCTTATCGTCAAAATCTGTTTCAAGTGGAAATCTAGTTCTTGTAAACTTACTCAGTGTTCATCCCCTCATCTTAACTTTTGTTTTAATGTTACTGTTAACAAAATACCAGATATATTAAAACCATCGATAGGAAAAATCTAAGGACTATCCGTACCACAATTATCTCTTTAAGCAGAGACTAAATTAGGCATGAATCTTCTGACCAAAATGAACCAAAATGAGGCCTAAAAAAGTAAAAACAAAAATGAACTAAAACCCCGAACCTCACTGAAATCTGAATGTTTGACACTGGTTTGTTTGACCTGGAAAATCAACCTGATGATAGTATTGCAATACTCTGCTTAATCATTTCTAATGATATAGCTCAAGAAAAAAAAAAACAGGTTTGTTTAGTAAGATTGATTCTTTCTGTACAAACTTCAATATTGAGAAGACTGCGATAAACTTAAGCATCCCATCTTTTTTCTTGTCAAAGGCAAAACAGAACATTTTTACACGTCTAAAAAATCACCAACTCAATCTAATTAGTGTAAATAAAAAAAATAAATTTTATTCGGTGAAACGAAATACTCCGATTTAATTAACCATATCCTGAACATAGAACAATTACTTCTAAATTCAGGATAGGAAATCATACCTTAAGAATTGAAAATGGTCGAATTACAATCCCTAAAACTCCTGAAAACCTTTAGTTAGAATTTACACCCACTGTACACTTAATTCAGTTGAAGTTTATTTCACTGTATGCACTGTATGTTATATGATGAGCTACGAAATACCTTTTTTGACAAAATTATTAAACAAAATAGATTTGGATTATTTCTGATCGCTTTTACAAGCACTTATTGAAAAGTTCTATATTTGTTTGTCAACCTACAAGGAAACTGAAAGCACTAGTTCGTTAAAACCTATTGTTGTTTAATTTAGTCAGATGGGGTAAATTAACCGAGGACATTTTTAACTAAACGGACACTGTCCCGACAGAAATATTGTGTTTTCATGATTATGACCAGGAGCTTGCTTTAGCTTGCTTTATCATCCGAAAATAGGAAGAAAAAATAGCCAAAAGTGATGAACGCAGAAAAATATGAATTAAAAAGACAAAATAACGACAAAATTCCACCAGAATCGAATCGAAACTTTGAATATTTCTTTTCTCCAAACTACTGCTTCTGTTTTTCTCCTTGAATCTTTTAATCCAATTTAGTTGTATATTTGGTGACATTTGGCGATGTAACATGGAAATTAACAAACACGTTATTTCAACAAAACTTCATTGTAAACGTACAGCATACGATCGCATACAACCATTCTCAGTGAGCAATGTCAGCTTACCTCAAAGTCTCTTTTCCCTTTCTTAAAACGTAGTGCTATAACAAAAAATAATACCAAATGTCCTGAAGCAACCAGTTTGACAAACCAGACTGGACAAACATTAAACATGATTAAACGCATCGTAAAGGATATTAGCCAAGCGCGCTTGATCTAGTGTGCCAAATATCTGACCACAGTCTACATTAGGTGAGATAAGATTACATTACGTTACACTTTTTGACGCTCGATACAATGAAATATATGCTGCAACATGTTCCTAAAAAAAACATAGAATTCATAATCGTACGCCTTAAAAATCATCGCTGTGAAAAAGAGATATTAAACAGTAGGAATGTTACCTAACTGAAAAAAAATTTTGTCAGGCCACAAACGTGCGCTCGCTAAACAGCTTTAAAAACATATCCTTCGACTCGTGTGTTCTGATCTATGAATGATAGCATCTAACAAAAATGCGAGAAATTTTGCTAAAAAATAAAATGCAATAAAAATGCAACAAGAACGTCCCCACAGATTCACTAAAAAGTCTATTAATAGTGTCTAACAAAAATCTTAGTTAACTAAATCATCAACGTATAAATATATCGCTTTGTCAGGCCACAAACATGCGCTCGCTAAACCGCTTTCAAAAATATGCCACTCGACTCTTGTGTTCTTATCGATAACATCTTGCTAACAAATATGCACTAGGAATGTCCCCACAAAATCACTAAAAAGTCTATTAATAGTTACTAACGCATTTTTTGCTAACAAAAATGCATAAAGAATGCATGTTAGCCCACATAAACTCCTGTAAGTTAAACATTAACTTACAGGAGATAAAAATAAGTGCTAACTTCGAACCTTCCTACTGCGCATGTCACAAGTTCAGTCACAAACAACTATCGTTCAATGTCACAGGCGTTGTCGGCTTCCTTAAGTCATTCAATTCAACCTTTCTATTTGTATATTTTTCGAATCTACTTGTTACTTAATGGTTCATCTGTTCAATGTTTCGGTTTCGATTAATGTAGATGTCACTCAGTTCGTATAGAAATAACACAGGGTACCCAAAGTCTAATTTTTGAAGAAGAAAAAAATATTGGTCCAAGTTCGGATTTGAACAATGATGATTTGAAATGTTATTATCCTAAAAAAAGTAAATAATCCAGAAGTGCAATAAATTTAATAAAGAGATTGTGATTAGATCTTTATATCAAGACCTAGCCTGGTTTCCGTGCTCATCAAAGCGAGGCTCACAAGATGGCGGCGCCCATGGACACGACACTGTTATGGCTGTAAGTATGGCATTTCTTTCTGATTTGGCGATCTAATATGGGCTCACATAATAATGACTAGTTGATATTTAAGTTTAGAACCATTCAAAACAAATCATTTCACTTTGTGTATCGAGAAAATAACTCTTTTCTAGAATGAGTCTTGTCTTTTGTCAACCTTCCTAATACACGACTCTCCACTGTTTGTAAGCGTCCCGAATGTAGAAAATACATTACAATAAGGTATTTTCAGTCGATAACACAGGGAATAGTTGCCCAGTTTTACCATGTTTAGTTTCTTTGTTAGTCATAACCACAGGTTTTCTTATAAACATTCTCAAAATACCTTTTTGATAAGCTACAAGAATAGCATTTCTAAAAACATAACAATCGCTTTCGTTCAGTGCGATTCAGCTGAAATCTCATACAAATGTTATCTTTTCAAAAGTGACATAATCATGATTATGGGTCTATACTTTTCACTTTATCTTTCATTTAAAGCTAAACCATCTTGATAATTCTCCAAATGGCAAGTCAACCAAAGCGACGGAGAGCGGTGTCCCTTGAAAAATGTATCATTTGTCAGGCTGACAAAGGGAATGATATACTCAGAAGAGCGAAAGAATCCTCCCTCGAGACCCTAAAAGAAGTCATTGAACTCCGTAAAGATGAAGTGTTCGATAGGCTTCACGAAGAGCTACCAGGTCTGGCAGGCGAAAATGTTCTCTGGCATTCGAATTGCTACTCTTCCTATACTAGCCAAAAAAACATACGCTGTGTTACTGGCACACACGATGATGAAGATGGAGTTGATAATGAACAACAACCCAGGGCCTCACGATCTTCTGCTAGTGTATCAGTTGACTGGTCCAAGTGTTTTATTTGCCGAAATAAAACATACAAGAAGGACAAGAAGATGTTTAAGGTATCTACTTTTGAAGCATGCGACAACGTAAAAGAGGCGGCGGAAAGCAAAGGGGACGAGCACATGAAAGATACACTTATCTCAGTGAACTACGATTTAATAGCTGCAGACGCTCAATATCACAAAACATGCTTTGCTTCATATGTAAGCAAGTCTAACCTTAAGCACAAGGGCTTTAACGAGAAACAAAGAGAGTCACTATACGGGGAAGCTTTTGAGAAGATGTCAAGTGAAATAGGCGATGGTATTACTCAAGGGAAGGCATATGACATGAACTCATTATTATCACGATATAGCGAGCTTCTCGGCGAGAAAGGAATAGATGGAAGCAGCTATACCAAGCAGCGCCTAAAACTTCGACTTGAGAAGCACTTTGGAAACACCATTATCTTCCACAAAGATAATGTTAAGAACAGACCAGAGATTATCTACTCTAGCAACATTTCTGTACAAGATATCCTTAATTCCGTCGCCGCAGCACGTAATTCCAATACTGGTTCTGATAAGGATATTAAAGCCCAAGTTTTAAACCTGGCACGTCACATCAAAGATGAAATTCGGGAGTGTAGTGGCATTTCTTTGAAACCTTTAAATGCCGATGATGTGTCCCTCGACTCGGCCAAACGAATCATTCCACCGACATTATACTGGTTAGTTCGCCTGCTGATAACGTCCGACCGTAGTGGGTTAGACGACTTTGACCTCCCCACTCAATGTAAAAGAATAGCAGACGAAAGGCAAACTGTCAGTATCGCCCAAGATATTATCCACTGTGCCTCCAATTCCCGCATAAAGCTTCCAAAGCAAATAGGCCTAGCGATGGCAGTGCGACAGCTGACAGGATCAAAGCAGCTAGTGGTTTTGTTGAATCGAATGGGTCACAGCTCCTCGTATGATGAATTGCAAGCGGTGGATACCTGCCTAGCAACGGAGGTCATGGCGAGAGCAGAGCGGTATGGAACGGTCATTCCATCAAATATCTATGCTGGATCTTTTGTACAGCTTGCTGCTGATAATAATGACTTATGCGAGGAGACACTAGATGGCAAGAACACAACGCATGCCACCACGTTAGTCGTTTACCAGAAGAAATCATTTGGTCCAGAATTACCACCTGTAACTTTAGGAGATCATTCACAAAGACGTCGCAGCCTGAAGAGAAGTGAAAGCGTCTATGAGTTACAAGAGTGCTCAGCGTATGGAAGAAGACCCCAAGTAAACGAGTATGTTGACAAGGTAGAAGAGGGATGGTTCAAGGATGAGAGCGCTGCTCTCTCTAGCGTTATGATAACTGATGAACTCTGGGCTTTCCTGCGCATGAAACCAGCAGTCATATTTGAGACCGGAACCAGCGAACAAGAAGCGCAACTAGTTCCCAGTTGGAGTGCGTTTAATGCGATCCTATATCCCGACCTTCCCTTTTCAACAAATATCGGGTATTGTCCAATGATCGAGGGTACATCGACAGAGTTCTCCACGGTTTACACGGTCTTAAAACACGCCCAGAAACTGTCTTCCAACTTAGGTCAACGAGACGCCATCATAACCTTTGACCTCGCCATATATGTTAAGGCTAAGCAAATCCAGATGAAGTTTCCTGCTGAGTTCTCTGACACTGTTATACGTCTTGGAGGATTCCATATCGCACTGAATTTTCTCGCTCTACTTGGTAAGATGTTTCGAAGCTTTGGACTGGAAGATCTTTTCATTGAGTCAGGCGTTTATGGTGCTGGCACCACCGACGCGTTGATGAAGGGAAAGTCCTACAACCGCGGGGTTCGAGCGCACAAGTTGGCTATGGAAGCTTTCTACCGTTTGCTCTGGGATGCATTCCTTGCTTGGCGCAAAGCGCGCACTAGTACCGACGGAGTTGATTTTGTTAACGAAGGGTCCGTGTCAAAACAAGCCAAACAGTGTCAACAAGCGATAGAAGCTAAGGCAATGGTGCGTCAAAGTCTCGATGAACTGCAGCAAGAGACCAAAGCCCTGCGTTCACAGTTCAAAGATTTCATCCAAGAATCAAGCAGCCGGTCTAGGATGTTCGCATTCTGGTTGGAGTATAGGCACATGATAGAGCTTCTTCTACAATTTGTGAAGGCTGAGAGAGTTGGCGACTGGGAACTGCACCTGTCAAGCGTTTCCGCTATGATTCCATATTACTTTGCTATGGATGGGCAAAATTACGCACGTTGGTTGCCCGTGTATGTCCTTGACATGAAGCAGCTGGCGACTAAGCATCCAAACGTCCATCAGGAGTTTCTCAGCGGGAGCCATGCGGTCAGCCGTTCGACCAATCCCTTCGCAAAGGTGTGGACCGACATGGCTTTAGAACAATCCATAAATGCAGACTCGAAGTCTAAGGGGGGAATTGTTGGCATTTCTCAGAACCCAGGTGCCCTTGACCGATGGTTTCTCACCAGCCATGAGCGTGCCTCGACGACGAGGGCTGTAAATGATATGTTCATTGATGAACACAATACTGTTGATGTCCACAAAGAAGCTACGCCAAAGAGAGTTGCTCGAGATGAGGCCGATGTCCAGAAGTTGATTTCCTGTTTCTCTTCAGATCTGATGAGCAATCCTTTTACGGAAGATGGTGACTCACTTCTAAATTTTGCGACCGGCGTGGTACTGCCTCCTACAACCGCAGATGCCTTGGTGAAGTGCAAGAAGAAGGGAAAAGAACAGATGACCGCCTTCATCGACCAGAGGCTGAACAGCACACAGAAAAGTTTCTGGGATCCAATTCCAAAGCTCCAGGCGAAAACCTTTGAAAGTGCTTCAAAGAAAGTTAAGGTGAAAGCTATCAATGAGAAGCTGATGACAGTCGGCGCTGACAGAGACTTATTTGGTCGTCTGCTTATCGCCGCCAACGTTAGACACATCAACCTAAAGGATGTCCTATGTTATGAGCTCTCTGCTGTCCCACTGTCGCTGGCACATGAAGATGGCACGTTGCGAAAGTCAACCAAGAGCGTCCTGTCGGCCCTTCTTGAGAGCAAAGTATCCGCGCTTCCGCTACTTCAATCTTTTGCAAATGACACGGTTTACCTTGTTGATGGCATGGCTTTGGTTCAGGCGATGAAACTAGCAGGAAGCAGCTCTTTTGGTGAAGTGGCAGAGAAGTACTACAAGGCCATCACTGCGCCACTTTGTCATGCAACCGAAGTTCATGTAGTGTTTGACCAGTATTGGGACGTCTCCATTAAAGCTGGCGAGCGTGAACGACGACGTGAACAAAGTGATACGCTAGAAGTTAAGATCCATGGACCAACGACTCCAGCCCCAAAGCAGTGGACCAAGTACATACCTAATCCCACTAACAAGGTTAACCATTGCAACTTCTTGTCGGAGTCCTTCTGTGATCTGGGTAAACAGCTGCTCCCACCGAACAAGGCACTTGTCATTGGAGGCGGATTCAAGAATGGCAGACGAGCTGTGATGATTAGACGTGGTTACTGTGACGACATCGATGATCTTGAATCAGACCACGAGGAAGCAGATACAAGGTATCTAATCATTTCAGGGAGCAGACTTGAGTCGTGTTATCATACTGAATTAGAAATCCATTTGAAAACATATTCTATGCTACTAATTTTTAGTTCCTGTTTCAGGCTACTGTTACACGCTATGCATGCTTCAAGATCTCATCCGGATTGTCGCGTCATCGTGCAGTCGCCATACACCGATGTCCTGATCCTTAGCGTGTCACATTTTTCCAGCATGAACGCCGCTGAATTCTGGTTCAAGACTGGCATCAAAGATCGTCTGCGCTATGTTCCCGTTCATGAGTTGTCATTCCTACTGGGAGAGAAGTTGTGTCGCGCACTTCCTTCCTATCACGCAATTACAGGATGTGACTCCACCAGCGCTCTGGACAAAGTAGGGAAGAAGAAACACTGGCCAGCGTTTGAGGAGAGTGAACAACACCAAGAGAGTCTAGGTCTATTGGGAACAGAAAGAAGACTGAGTGACGTCGTCGCCTCAAGGTGTGAAGCATTCGTGTGCGACCTCTATCCTTTCCGCAGGAGAAATGTGCGCACGACGGACGAGCTGAGGTATCTTCTTTTCTGTCAGAAAAAGGCCAAGAATGAATGCCTTCCGCCGACGTCAGATTCTCTCCTCCAGCACCTGAAGCGTGCCAATCATCAAACATTCGTGTGGCGAAAGGCACTTACTGCCATCCAAGATCTACCAGAGCCAGCAGGAAATGGATGGGTCATGGAAGAAACATGCCTGAAGCCAGTTTTCATGACTAAAGATCCAGCGCCGGCAAGTCTGTTAGAACTAACAACATGCGGGTGCAAAAGCGGATGTGAAACCAACTGCTCCTGCAACAACACAGGCTTGTCCTGTTCCGAGTCATGCTACTGTATGGCAAGCAGCGACGTATGCAGGAACCCACACGGCGTTATCTATGATGATTCCAGCGACGAATCTGATGACGAATAAAACGAACTCCGGATACTTGAAGTCAGAGACACTTTAACGATATTAGTAAATACAGTGGTACTTCTATGAAGCGGCGGCCACTTTTAAAAGGCGGCCAAAAATATAGTATTTCTCAATCAAGTAAGAAATACCCACATACCTATATATTCAGCTGCCAACATCTCTGCAGCCGAGGCGTTGCTTCTTAGAGGTACCACTATGTTAGAGAGATTTCGGGGATAGAACGCGGTTCAAAGAGCAGAAAAGGAATTGTGGCCTGGTCACATGCTAGTTAGTTATGACATGCGCAGTAGAAAAGTTTGTAGTTAGCACTTGTTTTTATGAGTTGTAGTGTGTACGCTCAAATGAAAGTGACAAACGTTAAGAAACGAAAAACGATGTGAGAAATATTCAGTGATATAAAACGTTTCAAAAGAGCAGATAAAGAGTATGTCGTTGAACGGCAGTTTGTTGTGACATGCACAGTAGGAGGGTTTGTAGTTATTACTGATGTTATATGAGTTGTAGTGTGTACAACAAATGAAAAGTGACAAGCGTAATACAAAGAAACGAAAAGTGATGTGAGAAATATTTAAGTGATAGAAAACGTTTCAAAGTGAAAGTAGCAGCAGACTATCGGTCTGGTCATCGTCAGTTATTTGTGACATGCGCAGTAGGAAGGTTCGAAGTTAGCACTTATTTTTATGAGTTGTGGTGTGCACGCTCAAATAAAAGTGATAAATAAAAAGAAACGAGAACGAATCGATTGTTTTAACGTATTTTATTAATATTTTTCAAAAAATCAGACGTGGGTACCCTGTGGTATTTCGGCCAAGATACAAATAGCCCGTTAACTCGTAACCTATACCACAAATCGACCAGACGAAGTAGCAGGCGTTGTTCAGGAGGTCTTTCTCTACCAGGATCCGCTTTCAAACCTTGTCTGTGACGATGGTTGAACGGAACGTGTGTTTGCTCCTCGACTACGGTAAGTAAAGGTATTTATTGTGATTTTAGGCAGCAGGATGCGAGCAAGTAATGAAACCATTCGATTGGCTTTCGCAGTAATGGTGAAAACCTCGGCAAGAGAAAAGTCAAACTAGCTACTCTAATTAATCTCGATCTGTAGTGTGTTTAAAAAGCGGATGACATCTTCGTGAATAAATGATATTCAGGATTGTTGTCATTTTCAAGACATGGGGGCAAATACATTTTGTCGGATTTTGGCGCGTATTGCACTATTAAAATGCGTTACAGTTTATTACAGTAATCAAGTCACCGTCAGATAACTCCATGCAACACCAGTCACCAGTCCATCAATCCTAATAATCCTTGGATAAATTAAGTCGCCTTTTATTGATTTTATGTTGTCTTTTCAGTTAGGTATGTAGAAACGAATAGTTTATCAGTCTTGACTCCTTGAGTGACCTTTACTTTACTTTCTCAGTAACAAATTTCTTCAAGTTGCACAGCAACCAATCACAAGCCCGGTGGGTGGGTTAGCTTTGGTTTTTCTTTTAGTTTGTTAGCAAGCAATTTCTCTCGCGAAACAAGTTGCATGGGTGTAACAGTGTACGCGTATTAACTTGCAACAATTTTTTTTGCGAGACAAGTTGCACGTAAAACTGTTTCGTTTAAACACTCAGCACCAAAGAAGATACGAAAAGTTCAAACTGTATGATATGTGAGTGAAATTTGTGATCCTGGTAGTCTTTCAATTTAACCCATTTACGACGGTGACTTTTTACGTTTTTGAGTGATTTTCTGCATATAAACGAGCCATAGGATTTCGTGACTCCATATTTGGGGTTACCATAGAAGGTGCTGCTGTCATGGTGTTCGATTTTTGGTAAGTTTACAGCCATTTTTCATCTTTAGTAGCTGCCTGATGAGCATCATTAAGCGTGAAGGTAGCTAAGAGTCCACTTTCTCAATGAAGCGAGTTAGGTGTTGTACTTCGTTTACAAATTTGGCTCGTTGCTCGTTGAACTGGAAAAATGGTCGACTCTGGGTGAATTTCTCGACCTACCACGGCATATTTTGGAAGTTGCGACCACTGAAGAACACAACGAGCGTGAAATTTCGGTGGTAGGTCGGAGTGGCTGTGGACTTAGTATAAATATGAAATATGTGGGGGACGGAACGAACCCTGTCAAAAATTCTCGCTATTTCCCAGCATGCAGTGCGGTCGTGATGTTGAAAATCGAGGCAAGGCCAGGATGCACTAGAACGAGAGGCTGTAGCTCGGCCCGGCAAAGAATAAGAGCAAAAAAAATCACTTCTAAGGTAGTACTAGGACTGAATTTTGCTGTGAATGTTGACTTTTGGGTTTGAAACGATGATTTCAATAAAAAAACTGAAGGCAAAAACGTGATTTTAGTTGTTTTTCTATGACGTTAAAAACGGTCATTTTTGTTCTTCTCCAAATTCAAACATGTTCAAACGCTGATATTCTGCGAAAATAGCTGACTTTTTTGTGTTTATTGGGTGTCTCAATTTGAAGGACTTTCTAGTCAATGCTCACAACTGCAATGTTCGCGCGATTGAGAAAGTTGCAATTTTTTAAAGCAGTGGAGTCTTATCGTTCCTCTAAGAACGATTGGCCGGGACCGTCCTCAAAGGGTTAAGCAGTTGAAAAAGCAATCTGAAAAAATTCATTCTTGAACGGGATTCGAACTCATGACCTTGCGATACCGGTGCAATGTTCTATCCACGTATCAAGCAACATGGATAGATGGTCAATTGTGAGTTCGTAACATACCCGAGTATCACGATACTCAGATACTTTTGCCTGCTTTTGAGACGTCAGTATAAAGTCGTATTTACGTCTCAACAAAAACCAGCCTGTGATTGGTTGAAAATTTCCCGCGGCAATTTAACGGGTTCCTTGCGTAGAAAACCAAAATTTAAAATTATCTTCAAAGGAGGGGCAAAAATGTTGATTGCTTTGTCAAGTTTGGCAGATAAACAACGCTGTATTCAATGGAACGACCCTTTCTATCGAAAGTTAACGATAAGATGAGTTTAAAAGCTGCTTTTGTTCGTTTGAACGGTTTGTTAACATTGAGCTATGCTGTGCGCGCGCTATCACGCCATCATAATTGAAAAAACGTTTTGGGCTAAAACCTCGGCAAAGCGACTCCGCCCAATACGGAATATATTATCTTCCAACTAGCCGTCAATATAATGCAGTATTGACGCCTCAAAATCGAAATTAGTTTATATGATAGTGAATAATACATATGAATTTGAAAAATATATGTATGTATATATGTATGTCTGATATGTAAAAACAGTAGAACGCCATTCCACATTTCGGGAATTTCAAGAAACTTCGCTGACTTCTTCGGCAATCAGTTTTATCCAAGCCCATTTTTTTGTTTTGTTTTTTGGGTTAACATTGTTATATGAATTAAATATGATACTTTTTTGCGACATTCCACTCCTTCTACTGAAACCGATTTCTCTTACTTTTCTTTGCTTCAGACATGGTGAAAGCAAATCTGCGAACTCACTTATTCAAATTTGCGGTAATTATTATTTATAACCACGATTTGAGAACATTTGATTGGCTTATCTACGGCAATCGATAATTTTTCGAGGCCAGTAAACTTAGGAGACTCCTAAGTTGCACATATTTTAGGATGGGCATAAGATATCGTTCGTGAATAACACTTTGGACATATCTTAGGAAGCTCCTAAATTTTATCCCAAGTTATATTTTAGGATATATCTTAGGTCAATATTCGTTGAATAGCATCATACTACCGGAAGTGGACCACCACAAACATCTGGGACTTTGGTTGGAGTCGTCTTTATCATGGGATTATCACATTAACTCAACTTGCGCTAAAGCTAACAAGGTGTTGGGCTTGATTAAAAGGACATTTGGTTATTCAAACAGAACTGGTATCAAGACAGCTTTCAAGGCGCAAGTGACACCTATCCTTGAGTACACCTGCCCAGTCTGGAATCCTTTTCTGGTGAAACATACCAAGGCAATCGAAGCAATTCAGAGAAGAGCGTCCAGACTAATATGTGGCCCTGACAAAGAATATCCTGAAAGACTTCTAGAGTTAAAATGGGACTCTTTAGAACTGAGAAGGAAATATCTTAGCCTAGTTCAAATGTATAAGATTATATTTGGTTACTGTGATATCAATTGCCATCGTTATTTTGATATTATTGGAATAACTCGAACTAGAAGTAAGCATGAGTACAAAATAAGGCCTAAAGTTGCCCGTACAAATTATTTTAAATATTCATTTTTTCATAGATATATTAATGATTGGAACTCTTTGCCTTCTGAAGTAATGTCAACTCCTAGCCTTCACTCTTTTAAAGTTTCACTGATTAAGTACCTTCGCTCATAATTTACCTTAAAATACTAGGCATAGTGTCTTTAATATAAGTTTATGCATTATTATTAGCCACCTAGGTTTATATTTTATAGTCTAATTTATAGTCTTTTAATATATGTTTATATATTAATTTTTTTTTCTTTTTTGGAGGGTATGTCTTAGTATGGGAATTTGGTTTCCCCTTACTACCGTCCTGTTAACCATTTTTGTATTTTTGTTCGATTATATGTTAGTATTGTATCAGTTATGTATGGTTACGAACTGTGATTAAAGATTAAAGATTAAAGGTAGGATTTCGTGAATCCAGCACCAGATTCTGCACTTGTACTATAGTTCAAGCAATATTGTTGAACAACACACATAACATTCAATAACGTGTTCATTGTCTTGTGTTGTAAAATTAATTAATTATTCATTAAAGCAATGACAAATCAATAGGTGGTATTTGAGTCACATGTACACCTCTGTAAACCCCAATACAAATCAAATGAGTTGATGAATTATTAAACAGTAGAATTAACTTTTGATATAAACGCCTGATCAGCTAATTAGTATTCATTAACTTTTCATACAGCAGATCTCCACTCCTTGTTTCATTTCACAAGTACGATAAAATATTCGCGTCCGATCTGTATGGGCTTTACAATGGCTCGCCTCTCCCGCTCATATTTTATCTGGTACTTACAACGACTTACTGACCGTTTTGCGCATGAAAAACGTCCGAAATTAAAAGGATAAAATATCTGAAATGTGACGAAAAACGTCCGAACGTTTTTTGTCCAATCTTAAAGTACTCAAGAAGGGAGATGTAACGATGATATAACATCCATTGGAGGAGAGGAGCTGAGAGGGGAGGGGAGAAGAGCTGAGGGGGGGAGGGGAGGGGAGCTGGCTACTTGAACATTTTTGTGTTGCTCCTGTTGGGGTTTCGAGTTATTAGGATCCCACTGTACTTAAATTGCGAAAGCACTTAACTATTCTTTGGTCTTGGGATTTAATAAAACATCTCATGACCATTTTATCCATTTAATCCATTTAATCAAGACATCCACTGAAGCTACAACAATTTACAAGACATGTTTGCCGTTTATTCTAAAACGTTTAATCCCACACGGATTTCAAAGTTAGCTTTCGAACAGCCGCCAGATCTCAGCAGGTTGAAATGATAAACGTCTCGGCTCGGGGTCGTCCGCTTTCGCAGGCGTGACGAATTTTTTGCAGGGTTTGGTCCCCTCCAGTCCGTCCCAATCTTCCCAATCCATGCAAAACGCTTTCAACTCAACCCTTGCATAATTTTTCGCGGGGCAATCGTTGTCATCGCGGTCTTGCTTGCATAATTTCTCACATTTGTTCAAGCAGCTATTATAAGCATTATCTTGGTCCACCGCCGCGTCATACTCAATCATGCGGAATCGGCTGCGTCCGCTGCTGTAGGTAGCCAGCGATATCAACACCACCAAAAGGACCCAGGACATCATCTGTAGGCTTTGTCGGAAAATGCTTTAGGGACTGGACCTAGTTAAAAGAAATTCAATACTGTATATGTAACCAGAAGCTGTACACAACTTGAACTCATGGCGTCTTTAACCCATTGTAGTATTGATTCCCGAGTGTTTTGAGTATTCTTACGGAGAAACATAAGCTTAAAATTATGTCTAAAAAGTAATACTATACTGCATTCACTACATTCCATGAGTAGCCGACACTTAAACCACCAACGCTAATTTAAATGGCATGTTAATATATAAACACAAAACATTCCGGAACAAAAATCCCACAGTAATAAGCGGCGAACACAATATCAAACGGTCCTAGCTACACATCCATGAACGCCTTGCATTGTCTTAAAAACTTGTACGCTACAATTCTTCCTTCTGCTTCACAAGTCAACACACGGAGAAATTTTGCCGCCATTTGAAATTAAGAGCGAGATCACGAGGTCGCGTGTCAGCCAATCAGAGTAGCGAAACCAAAATATGCGTGCATAAGTTTGCTTGAGCTAATGTGACATAAGAAAAACAAAGCCGGATTTATAACTCGTCGGCTACGCCACGAGAAACAATGAGCCAAGGGAGGGGATGGAAGGGACACCACACTGTGACTGTAAACCTTGAGCTTTGTTTCGTTCGATAACATGGAAATATTCTTTTTTTTCGAATTGCCCTTGGGAGGACTGCATATTCCCAAGAGCATTTCAAAACAATAGTTTATGCAAAATTTGGGGGGCAAACAAAGTGTATTATGGGCAATTCGAAAATAGAGAATTGCAAAAGAATACAGTCAAATGCAACCACCTGAGAGATAACACCTTCTAGTTGATTTGATATAACGGGATGTGGTCGCTTAAAGACATTTATATCAGCGGAAACGCAAAAATAATGGTCCAGTTTTGTATCAAATTGCTTTATGAGTATAATGAAACTATAAACAAGTGTCTCTGACTACAGATGGCCAGGATGGAAATGGATTGCAACTTAAAAAAATTGGCCATTTTTTTATTGATCGAATAGTGATATGCAAGAATTTCGGTGTCAAGCAAGTAGTAAAAAAACAAGTTTGTTGAACCACAGGGTCCAGAGGAGCTCTATTTCATCGTACAAGACGCTATTTTCTTTGAATCGTCGCTGTCTTGAAAGTTAAACTGATTGCGTTACACAAAATAAGTACTGCGGGCCAAATTACTACGGGCTCGGAAGCTGCGACGTGCCTCGTTGTCGGAACTTCGTGCCTTGTTCGGAAAGCTTCGCTTTCCGAAGATAATTGCGCCCTTAGTAATTTGGTCCGCGGTACATATTGTGTAACGCAATCAGTTAAACTTTCAAGACGGAGACGATTCGAAGAAAATAGCGTACGATCAAATAGAGCTCCTCTGAACCCTGTCGTTGAACGTGTTTTTTAAAATTTGCTAAAAAATGATCATGGTTTAATATTCTTTTTACAAGAACTTATTCTAGCACAGTCTGAGACAAAAACATAAATACCGCCATGGCGTAGCCGCTTGAAAGGGTCATTGCCCGACTGATATGTCGTGTTTGCATGAGTATATGACCAGGGGACCCCGGTAATTACCGGGCCCGGAAAGCTGTTTTATTTTCATTGAAGATCGAGGTTTCAAACGTTTTGCAGATAATACGATAAAACTATCAGTTAGCAAAACAAAATGGACTGGTTTGTTCGCTAGGACCCGCGCTTTTATTCTTTATATTTTGATTTCAATATTTGGCTTCGGGCCCGAAAAGGTACCGGAATTTTCGAGAAACGGGCCCCAGGAGCTTCACTATTTTAAAACAGGAAGAAAAATCGCCCAAAAATGATGAAAGCAAAGAAATATACACTGCGAAGAGACAACAACTGCTAAGAAAACTCATAGTTCCGACAGAATGGCAGTTTGATTTCTTGATCGCCTGTCACGTAATCAAACTTAGTAAACTCCACTCTCCAAACTACCTGTTCTTTGTTGATCTGTAGAATCTTTTTATCCTATTTAGTTGTATATATATTTGGTGGCATTTGACGATATAATAAGGAAATTAAGTAAGCGAAATTTCAATATTCAGTTCCTACTTCAAAATTAAATAGTAAGAGTACGGCAAGTTCCGGGCCATTCTCACTGAAAACATGAGAGATCAGCCAGGACATCGTCCTTTTATGCTATTTTATGCCACCAATGATCTTTTGAAGTTTCCCGATAAACAATGATTTCGGACGACTTTATCCTTTGACAAAGAAAAGATTGGAGCGAAAAAAGCGAGGAGACTGGGAAGAGGGTACTCTCTGGCACCAGTCTCCCATCCGACGATTAGCGCTCAAAATTGTTTTTTCTTCGCACGCCGCTTTTACAGCGAAGCGGCCCGTGCAATTTGAGCTTTTTGAAAAACTCACTCGTGCAAATTAATCCCAAATTGAACAAGAAAACCGTATGATTACCTATACTAATTCGCGAATAAAAACTGAATGAGTTTTTTCGAAGTTTTCGATTATCATTCTTATCAATTTCTGTTTAGATCCTTCAATAAACATATAGAAGTGTGTAGCCGTACTGATGCATCTTTTTCGCTAGAAACAAATTGTATTTTTTCATTTTAAATTCGAATGTACCGGATTCTACACTTCAAGGTTCTTGCCTGAAATAAAACAGTCTTAATCCAAACCACGAAAAACACCGTACCATGAATTACTGAAGAAGCAGACGGTATTTTAAACCTGGTAAGACGCAAATTATACACAGGCAAACGGGCGACGCTTTAGCAATTAATAATAGCAATTTCAAGATCAACTTTCTTTAGAAAGCGCCTTATGTTTAGCAAGTATCTAAATCTACTCTAGGAAATGTGTGAGTCAAATGATTCTAATTTTCCCATGAGTGACCGACGTACGGCGCTGGTTTTTTTTTTTTCTCTTCACAGCATGCAAGATTATTGTAGAATCCTATTAATTTTAAGATGCTCCTTCCAGAAGTAATGATCTGGCGGTTTTTTTTCGGTGCAAACAGTATTTTGAAAGTTTAAAACGCTTAAATTGGCATAAAAGTCAGTATAAAGTTCGCTTGAAAAACAATGAGGGCGCCAGGCACTCGACTGCTGAGTTCATCACATATCACATAAACGAGTTTCGGTTCTGTTCTTACCTTAATACAAAATCTCAGTGTGTTTTTTTCCTCTCTATAAAGAGTTCCTTTCTCAATGAACCGTCCTTTTCAGTGTTGCGTAGATGTAAGACTGAATAACCAGGGGAAATCTTAAAGGTTCTCGTGAAGAATCTTGTATCCAAGAGACCGTCAAACTCCTTTTCGGGAATGTTTTGTTACGTTGTTTGTTATTAAGAATAAGCCAAATCTGAAAACTGAAATCTTTTTTATTTTAAAATATGTATTTTATTTAAAGTGAAATAATTCCTTCTTCTCCCATCTTGAAAAACTGTTAGTCACATTTTTGTTGAATGGGTTTTGCGGCTTAATATTTTTTTTTAGCATGTACAGCGATTTTTCAAAGAATAAGTAAAAGTGTTTGAGGTGAGTTTTTAATTTTGTTGCAGATTTTAATCGAACATTTTGACACACTTGCCAAATTGAAAATGACGGTTTTCACATTACACAATGATAAAACGTGTTATTTTTCTTTTGACGGCGGGATATTTCGTTTCAGTGTGAAAAAAGTTCTTAGACAGATAGTTTTTCCTATTTTTTTGAGAAGCAACATGAAATTATACACGAATTATCTGTCTAGAACTGAACCATTTAGACGCGGCTAAAAAGTTAGTTCCGTCTTAGACGATGAATTATCCGTCTGGCCCCGGTTGCTGAAAAAGCGGATCGCTACAAGGATTATCTGCACATCCAGTGGATAAAATGTGTACATAGGATAATGTTGTTTGCTGGATAGAAGATATTAACCCAAAAGTGATCATCAAAATTAAAATTCAAAAAAATTCCCTTCTCTCGTTTTACAAAATAGCGCCTCAACAAACAATACAGCATAAGACAACACTGCTGAAGGGCTTTTATTTGGCATGAATGGTCACACCGTAGTATTTCATCCACAAACGCACAGAGAAGTTAGAGCCACCTTGTACAGCCTCATAATAAACAACATCACAGGAAAGAACTGCTAGGTAGCTTTCATTTGTAGGTCGCACTGTAGGATGTTATCTACAAACCCAAAAGTTAGAACCACTTCGTACCGCAAAATTATCATTACGGAAGTACTCCTCGGATATCTTTAATATGAATGATCACACTGCAGGACGGTTCACAAACCCAAAAGGTGCAGCCACCTTCTACAGCAAAATAAACAGTACGAAAAGAACTTATTCAATAGTTTTAATTTGAATGTTGGTCACACTCGAGAATTTCATCCACAGACTCAAAAGTTAGAACCACCTTGCACAGCATAATAAAAAACAATACCACAGAAAATTACTGCTCAATAGCTTTCATTTTAATGGTTGCACTTTAGGATTTCACCTACTGACTCAAAATATTGAATTGTACATTGTAATAAACAGTTCCACAGAAATTCAAAAAGTACTGCTCAAAAGCTTTCATTTGAAAGGTCGCACGTTCACGGTATGATTTCATCCACCGACTCCAAATGAATGCAAGGCTGGAAATACTGCAATGGGCTGATTTATTTAGCGGCCATTTTTGCCAGCCAAAATATTGGCCGCAAAATAAATCAGTTCATTGCCACGCTAACCTTGTATTCAGTTTGTTTTCAGTACACTGCAGGATTACGTCCACAAACCCAAAAGATGCAGCCACCTTGTACAGCAAAATAAACAGTACGGTGGGTCACACTCGAGAATTTCATTCATCCGCAGACTCAAAACTAAGTTAGAGCTGCCTTGTAGAGCATAATACACAGAACCACAGGAAAGTACTGCTCAGTAGCTTTCATTTGAATTGTCACACTTAGGATATTATCTACAGACTCAAATGTTAGAGCTACCTTGTACAGCATCACACACAGCACCACAGGAAATCATTTGAATTTTCACACCATATTTTTGCTAGGATTTAATCCACAGAATTAAACATTAGAGCTACCTTGTGCAACATAATAAACAGTACCACAGGAAAGTACTGCTCAGCAGCTTTCATTTGAAAGGTCACATTTTAGGATTCCATGTACTGGCTCAAAAGTTAGAACGCACATTCTGACAGACTAATAGCTACTAATGTGCGTTCGTTTGGTATTCGAATCATAATAAGATCAGAGAAATAATTTTTCTTTGTAACCCGTTTGTGATCTACATAAAATTTCTCCTTGTAATAAAATAAATGATCAACAAATTAAAGATGCCACTGTCTTGATATTTGAACAACTTCTCCCCAACTATATATAGTCATGTATAGAGTAACGAAAATGTCCCTTGACATTGGGACTGAAATGATTAATTTTTTTAACTTTTGTAATTACCTATCGCGATCAAATCATCAAACACCTATATTTTCGGCGAAGCGGTGGTCAGTTTACTTTCTGAAGTACTAATACCGTAAAATGCCGGCTATACGCCCCCACCCGTTTATAGGCCTATCTTCCTGTAAACCACAAAATTATCCCGGTTATGAGTTGTAAGACCCCTTTACTTTTAACCCTTTTCCCACGGGTGGGGCCATTTTCGTCCCACATGGAACGATGCAGATAATTCCTTTCTCAACCCTTGGCATTCCGTTTAAACCAAACAAATGGTCAACAACGAATTTAGGAGGATAGATCTTTCCGCAGATACCTCATTTTGGAAAATCTGACCAATCTTGACAGAGTAACTGACAAAGCACGATATTGAAAAGAAAGAAAAAGGAAAGAAAGAGAGCGAGAAAGAAAGATCGAAATAGTTTGGCTTATGCGCATGCGCCGAAAACAAAATTTAGCTTAATTACATCCAATAAGCAGAAAAATAAGCCTTTTTTGTTGCAAAACTCATTTCTAGCCATTTTCTTGCTAACAGGTAGAAAACTGGTCCAAAAAGGAGGGTTGGGTTAAAAAATGCAGTTTTTTCACTACTAAAATGCCGTCCTTAAAGGATTAAACACAAAGAACTTCAAATAGAACATGTGGAAAGTATAAGGCATGTAGAGCCCAGAACTATATGTTTAATCCCCGCAGAAATGGCAAAATTTCGTTTAGCTTATTTCCACGTTATATCGCCAAATGCCGCCAAATATATAACTTAGTTAGATAAAAAGATTCTATAGAACAAAACAAATACAGTAATTTGGAAATAAAGTGCAGGATTGCTAGGATTGAAGCGGATTACAGTACTTGAAATTTGATTTATTGACAGACGGTCAACATGGTCAAGAAATCAAACTTGTCGTTCTTGTGACATGTTGACTTTTCTAGCCGTTATCAGTTTGTCTGTTTATTAGTTCATATTTCTTTGCTTCTGTCACTTTTGACGATGGTTTCTTCCAATTTCAAGATTATAAAATAAGCTTAAAGCAAGTGGGGTCGTGTTTCTTGCTACAAATTAAAAACATTTCTATATACAAAGATGAAACAACAATAACAACAAAGATATTAAATGTAAGGAGAAATTAAGACTCGGAAAAAAATCCGAGTCCCAGATGGGATTTGAACCCACGACCCTCCGTGATCTAGTCGGATGCTCTAACCACTGAGCTACTGGAGACTCTATGGTGAGCAAGGGTCAATTTGTTGTTTCATCTTTATATACTCACTTTGGAGGTTGGTTGGCTGCATCTTGATATGCTTTAATGTGACAGCGCGATGCTGTTAGTGAGTTTCACATGTGCTAGTCAATACTTGGCTGTGTAGCCGCGCGATGCGGTTCCAGTCAAGACCCACAAATTGCTCCTTGCTCACCATAGAGTCTCCAGTAGCTCAGTGGTTAGAGCATCCGACTAGATCACGGAGGCTGGGACTCGGATTTTTTTCCGAGTCTTAATTTCTCCTTACATTTAATATATTTCTATATACATACTTTAAAATTAATAATAATTATATACATAGTTGTTCACATTAGTAAAACTTAAAATCCGTTACGTTCCGGCTACTTTGCGTTTGAATCGAAGTTGCATTGAAGTCCAGTTGTCTAACAAAATCGTCCTTTCTAGCTCTGGCATAAAATTGCTTAACCTGCATGGGTGCAATGTTCCAAAGTACAGCACCTCGATAGCTGATCGAGTTTTTCAATACGAACAAAATCGCAGAGTTTGAAACTTAAAACTTCTCATTCTCGTCCCCAGAGCCCTCGTTTCGTTTGGTCAGCGGAAAAAACGAGAGCTCTGGGACCAAAGCCTTCCGGATGTCGTAAAATCCACGACATCCGTTAGCGCAAGCCCTAATGCATTAATGTACTATTGCGCTTGCTCAGTACCAGAAACCGGAAATAATAAACCCTGGGTAACCCTGCAATGCTCTATCCAATGAGTTACCAAGCCACATGGATGGATGGTCAATTTACCCGATGGTAGTGAATATAGATGAATGTGAATATATGCCGGATCGTATATCCATGTGGCTTGGTAGCTCAGTGGATAGAGCATTGCCCCGGTATCGCAAGGTCATGGGTTCGAATCCCGTTTAAGCCTGAATTCTTTTTTTTTTTCAGGTTGCTTTTTCAACTGCTTGAGTTGAGAGCACACTGTGAGGATCACAAATTTCACTCATGTTTATCCGCAGTTCAAATATATACCTAATTCAATAAAGGTTGCTTTGGTCATTGGATTGGGCATTGGGAAGCTGTTGTTTGGTGGTCACTCAAGCAAAGCATTGCATTGTGTTCCGTATGCCCAAATGTCAATGCCCAATTACAAATGACCAATTGCCAAAGCAACCTTTATTGAATTAGGTATATGATCTTCATAAATTCACATTCATTTATATTCACTATATATATTCACGAACTCACAATTGACCATCTATCCATGCGGCTTGGTGGCTCAGTAGACTAATAGAGCATTGCACCGGTATCGCAAGGTCATGGGTTCGAATCCCGTTCAAGCCTGAATTTTTTTCAGGTTGCTTTTTCAACTGCTTAAGTTGAGAGCACACTGCGAGGATCACAAATTTCACTCATGTTTATCCGCAATACAAATATATACCTAATTCAGTAAAGGTTGCTTTGGTCATTGGTAATTGGGCATTGGGAAGCTATTGTTTTGCGGTCACTCAAGCAATGTATTGCATTGTGTACTGTATGCCCAAATGCCAATCCCAATTACCAATGACCAATTGCCAAAGCAACCTTTATTGAATTAGGTATATGATCTTCATAAATTCACATTCATCTATATTCACTATCATCGGGTATATTACGAACTCACAATTGACCATCTATCCATGTGGCTTGGTAGCTCAGTAGACTAATAGAGCATTGCACCGGTATCGGATTCGAATCCCGTTCAAGCCTGAATTTTTTTCAGGTTGCTTTTTTAACTGTTCAAGTTGAGAGCACACTGCGAGGATCACAAATTTCACTCAGTACTACCTAAATTTAATTACTAATAAAGAAATATGACTTGCTTACGAGAGTGCTGATAGCGTTGTCGTGTTGTTGTTATTTAAAATGGGTAACCTAGTGGTAATATTTCTTTTCACCCTTGGGCTTTCTTCAGGATTTCTGCCTCTCTTTACTCGTCCCTGTAGCAAGCAACATACTTCTTTAATATTCGTGGCCGCTTCCTTATAGCTTCGTCTTCCAAGACACATACTGATTATTTTCGGAAACGAATCGCTCATATTTAGCGACAATCAGATCCCGTTATACTTTGAAAATTAGCAGCCGTATCTTTACCTGCTAAACCAAACAAAACTGGGTGATATTGGTCGTTGAATACGTTGAAATTAAAACGTTGGTTTTGTTGATGTAGTCGTCATAGTCAACATTTGAAATTCAACCGGAAGTAAAACCTTATGCGTAGAAGTGTAAATTTTTTTACCTTGTTGCGCATACATTTTTAAACGACCAATCAAAAAATTTAAATTTTTGTCCGTTACCAGAGCTACACGAGACGCAATTTAAACTGAAAAAAAAAAAAACGTGGAGCTCTGGGGACGAGAATGGTGGCTTCTGTTCTGTGAGATCACCTAGACATGCGCAATGTAGTGACCGACAGTGTCCCTTTGAATAAGGGTGCCCAATGCATCAACTCACTACTTCACAAAAAGACGTGACACTCTGCCTGGCCGCAGCACGTTCTCAGATTGAAAGTTACAGATTTCCAAACCGATATATTAAACTGAAAGGCTAAGCTATGGTAGCTTTCGAAGCCGGAATAAGGTCTTCTGTCAGCTATTTATATATATATATATATATATATATATATATATACCTGGATTTTTGAAAAGGGGGTCCACGAAAATTACAGCAATTTCACTACAAATAGCCCAGACAAGGGTTTTTATGACCCCAATCAGCCCGAAAATTACAGAGTCTTTTCTTCTCTCGCCCCACGCAACCTTTCCCATCTTCTCTCTCTTCTCTGTGATTTTCGGGCTGATTGGGGTCATAAAAACCCTTTTTTGGGCTAGTTTTACTGAAATTGCTGTAATTTTCGTTGACCACCTTTTCAAAAATTCAGCTAGATATATATATATATATATCTAGCTGAATTTTTGAAAAGGTGGTCAATATATATATATATATATATATATATATATATATATATATATATATATATATATCTAGCTGAATTTTTGAAAAGGTGGTCAACGAAAATTACAGCAATTTCAGTAAAACTAGCCCAAAAAAGGGTTTTTATGACCCCAATCAGCCCGAAAATCACAGAGAAGAGAGAGAAGATGGGAAAGGTTGCGTGGGGCGAGAGAAGAAAAGACTCTGTAATTTTCGGGCTGATTGGGGTCATAAAAACCCTTGTTTGGGCTATTTGTAGTGAAATTGCTGTAATTTTCGTGGACCCCCTTTTCAAAAATCCAGGTATATATATATATATATATATATATATATATATATATATATATATATATATATATATATATATATATATATATATATATATACATCCTGTGCCCAAGTTCAGGAGTTGCCATAAAGCCATTATGGTAATAACCGGGAGGGCACATTGTATACATAATTGTATATTACGCTCACTGTTCATACAGTTTGAGCACTCTCTGGATTGGGTGGAGAGCCTCGTAAGAGGTGTTCACTATTGGCATAATTGCTTCGCTCACTGCTTGCAGTTTGAGCACTCTCGTGACTCCACAATGCAATCCAACAATGTGCAACCGTACATCCTGTGCCCAAGTTCAGGAGTTGCCATAAAGCCATTATGGTAATAACCGGGAGGGCACATTGTATACATAATTGTATATATGTTGACCAGCCGGTAAGGCAGAAACGTGAACGATAGATCTGGATAAACGCAACGATCTTTATTCACAACAGGCGGCCATGCTTTCTTGTTTCACACACACAAGTAATACCGCTGACCCTAAGTTACACAGTCCTACCAACATCCTCCCTTACAAAGAGAAACTATTAACATCTTAATATGTTTCTTAACCAAACAATAAATTCTTAACAGGAACAGATAATGTCAGGTAAGAGTCAGAGCGCTATTGTGATAAGCACATTCTAGTGTTAGTCTTTTTTTTTCAAAGGTCTAGTCTCTTCGGTGGTCGAATCGGTCGACCGTAACGAGATGTTTGCGCTGGACTTTCAGCCGGTGAAGGCGTAGCCACGCCAGGACTATCGGCAGTGGGGACTGCTGCAGCTGGTGTAGGCGTGGTCACAACAAGATTATCAGCGGTAGGGACTGCTGGCTGTGTGACGGCAGGTTGCTGATCACAGGTAAGCGAAGCCTCGGCAGGTCTTAAGTGAGTTCTGTTCCGTCGCACTAATCCGTCTTGCGTTCGGATGATGTATGAACGTGGTGTGACCTCGTTTAAGACTTCTCCGTAGTTCCACCTATCACCCCGATGTTTATCGTTGGGTTTGCTGTAAACAAATTGCCCAGGCTCAAGCGGCGTCAGTTCCTTGCTGGCAGTTTTGTCATAGTAAGCTTTTGCTTTAGCTCTTCTGTCTAGATGCTCATCACACACCACTGCTACTGGTGGTACAGACTGCTGTAACAACGATTCAGACACGGGCAAAATTGACTTTGTTCGACGGCATAGAAACCTCTGTGCCGGGGAGTAGGTCATACCTTGAGGCGGTGTATTCCTATGCTCCAAAAGACCATTAAGCAGGTCGGACTTTTTTAACATCTTTTTGGCCTCTTTTACAGCAGATTCTGCTTTACCGGTGGCTCTCGCATAATAAGGTGATCGGGTGATCAACTGGAAATCATAAGCCTTGGCAAAATTCGAGAACTCTTGAGAGACATACTGGGGCCCATTGTCCGACAAAAACTTATCAGGAACACCATAACGGGCGAAGTGTGCCTTTGTGACTGAGATAACATGTGCTGCAGTGATGTCATCGTTTAACAAGTCAACCTCGAACCAGTCACTGTAATGGTCTACTGTCACGGCATACCAACGCCCTCCCTGCTTGAACAGGTCTTGTGAGATAAACTTCCATGGGCCTTGTGGTATTTCATGAGACAACATTGGTTCTTTTGGTAGTGATGAACAGTAGCTAGCACACACAGAGCATTTGGCACTTTCTTGGAGAATTGCCGCTTGCATTCCAGGCCAGTACATCACTTCACGTGCACGACGCACCATACTCTCGCCCCCCTGGTGACCTTGGTGGAGTTTTTTCAGCATAGTAGACTGTAATGCCAGGGGTACGACTACTTTATGTGACTTGTACAGCACACCATGATATACTGCAAGTTCATCCCTCCATGGGTAATACTGACGGAGCGCTGTTGGAACATGGCATTTGTCAGATGGCCATCCATGAGCCACAAACTCACACAAGACAGACAAGCTAGGGTCAGCTTTCGTTGCTACTTTGATTTCCTCCAACGTACGAGGGTGCATTTCGGGGGAATTCAGTTCTAGGCTCTCCAGCTCTGTTCTGAACAACTCATGATTCTCCCCTGAGTAACACTGAAACACTTCCTCTTGGGGACCAGAGGGTGCAAGCCGATTTAAAGCGGCTCTTGACAAGGTATCTGCCAAGTACATGTACTTGCCCTTCTTATACACCACCGTGAACTTGAATGGCTGAAGCTGAAGCATCATGCGCTGTAAGCGCTTTGGCGCATTACTTAAAGGTTTCTTGAATATAGTTTCAAGAGGTTGGTGGTCAGAGTGTACTACAACGTCTTGCTTACCATACAGATACTGGTAGAACTTGGTGCACGCAACTTTAATGGCCAAACACTCTTTTTCAATAGGAGCATAGTTGGTTTCAGTGGCCGACAATGTGGAACTGGTGAAGGCCACGGGTTGCCCATCCTGTAACAATGCTCCCCCCAGACCCGTGTCACTGGCATCTACTTGTAACACACATGGTTTGTTCACATCAAAGAACTTCAACGTCGTCGCGTTTGCAATTACCCTTTTGGCTTCTTTGAAGGCTTTGCTATGCTGCGTGGACCACGACCAGACTGCACTGGCGTGTGTCAGTTCATTAAGTGGCTTCACAATTTCGGCAAGATTCGGCGTGAATCGCGACAAATAGTTGCACATACCCAGGAACCGCTGAACTCCCTTAACGTCTTGAGGTGGGTCCATGTCAACTATGGCTTGAACACGATCAGGATGTGGGGAAATTCCACTACTACTGAGAAGATGCCCCATCCAGGTAACCTGCTTGACTTTGAATTGAAATTTCTTTGGGTTTAGCTTAAGGTTTACTTCTCTGCAGCGCAACATTAAGTTCCATAGGTTCAGGTCATGATCTTTTTCTGCCTCCTCAACGGAATCTCCACTGCCAAAGACTAAGATGTCATCGGCCTTGTTAACAACACCGTTCAGGCCTTCCAGCGCTTCGTGCTGCCTTCGCTGATACTCTTCTGGCCCTAAACTTACACCAAACGGCATACGCAACCAACGGTACCGCCCTATTGGGGTGTGCATGGTTGTTAAAAATGAAGAATCCTCATCCAATACAATGTTCGTGAACCCTTTATAAACGTCCACACAGGAGAAAATTTTAGCATTGCTCAACTTTGGCAATAACTCGTCAACAGTGGGAATAGGGTACTTTGGGACCTCAATGGCTTTGTTAACGGTTTGACTGGGGTCAATACAAACGCGTATGCTTCCATCAGGTTTTTCTCTGTAGACACTGTTAGAAATCCACGCCGTTGGTTCGCTGACTTTCTGCAAGATACCCTGCTTTTCCAAGTCACGTATGGCCTCTGCTACTTTCGTCTCTTTGGCCACAGGACACCGATGGGGATGAGCTTGAACTGGAGTCACATTAGGGTTCATGGAGATGTGTAAGGGTGGGCCCAAAGTTCCTAAACCTGTATGGACATCCTTGAAAACATCCAGTACGATGGCCTTGGTTAAATCTCCCCATGGAACAGGCACATGAGGAGCACTAAACTGGCTGGGACTACTTGTTTCTGGCTTCTTTTCAGCAACAACTGCAGCAGTATCATGTACATCACTTTCACCTCCATGACTGTGGGTTACTGGATCAATACTACTGGGCAAGTCTGACTCGACGGATTTAAGCTCTCTTGCTCGAATATCAGGTAGAGTGGTTGGTACGGTATCCCCGTGTAAAGTGTCACTATCTCGCAATTGACACACTGTTGCAGTACTGTCTTTCGGGACACTTGGAGCTAACAGAGGGGTAGTTCCTTTTATCACAATCAGCCCCAACTTGACACAGTCGGATCCACTTAAAAGGGGTGGTTGTGATCCCATGTCCTCCTTACTCAACAGCTGAAGTTCAAGAGGGTAACACTGTCCTTGAGTTTCACAAACTAACTCGACTTGCCCCACAGGTGTGATAACACCTCCTCCATAGGTGTGCAAAGTAGCGTGAGACGGCCTGATCAGTGAAGTGACATCAAACCCGGCTGGACACATACTCCAGAGATCATCCACTGCCAGTGTATTGGTTGTTGAAGCTGTATCCAATTGGAGTGTTTTCCACACAAATAACTTCCTAGCTGCAGATAATTTGATTGCGGCAAAGAACTTTTTTCCTTTCTGCACTGAAACAGTTCTCACAGAGTGAACGTCCAAGGTAAACAAATGATATACTTCCTTCTCACAATCAGAACCACACTCATTAACGGCATTCACATTCTCAGGTTTGCTCATACATTTCCTAGCCACATGCCCTTCTTTACCACATTTTCTACACACATACTTAAGTAGAACTGCACGACACTTTTCTTTAGGATGACTAGGCTTAGCTCCACAATAGTTGCATTCAATTTGGTACGATCCTTTATGCTGATTATCACTTTGAGACTGAGAATTCTTCCCTTTCGAACGAGAGGTTTTATCCGCCCAGTTGACTTGCTCCTGATCTCCCCGCATTTGCCTCATCAGTCTTTTAGCATCAGTTGAAGATTCATAGTTTTTAGCTATTTCAACAACAGTTCGAAACGCCACAATTTCTCCTACCTTGTTGCGATGACCATTAGTATTCAACTTTCCTTGTAGAGTTTCATCTACTAAACCAGCAATGAACCTGTCACGACAAGCTTGATCCTCAAAGTCCCCATATTCACAATATTTGGCTCGCTCTACCACTCGACATTCCCAAGAACTAATCGATTCTCCTTCGGCTTGAAACATGCGACCCATTTTTGTTCGCTCGGCTTGAACACTCACACTGCCACCAAATCTCTTAACAAGAGCTTGAATAACTTTCACTGGGTTGCTATTATCCTCGTCAGATAAACCCAGCGTCTTGTTATTTGGGTTTATTAGCCTCTTCATCTTCGGTGGAAGCGTGGCTCGCAGAGTAGACAAGCAGAGATCAGGTTTTTTCCATTGTGCGGTTCCACTCTCGCCGCCAGTGTCATATTTGCAGCCTTCTTTCGGAACAAACCAACCCATCACCGTACAGTAATCAATGTAGTCTAAAATGAAACAGTCGAGGGCTTCTCTTTCGTCTAACCCTTCTTGCATCTGAGGGACCGGAAAACCGACCGGTGTACCCGCCATTATAACAGCAACCGTGACCAGGTTTGTTATAAACAACTTGACAACAAAATGGCGGGAACAACTCGAACGAAAACTACCACAGTTCGATTTCATCCAGTGAAGACGGTACAACTAAAACTCACTGTAAACTTCAGGCGAGTGTTCGTCTACTTCTGACACCATGTTGACCAGCCGGTAAGGCAGAAACGTGAACGATAGATCTGGATAAACGCAACGATCTTTATTCACAACAGGCGGCCATGCTTTCTTGTTTCACACACACAAGTAATACCGCTGACCCTAAGTTACACAGTCCTACCAACATATATATATATATATATATATATATATATATATATATATATATATATATATATATATATATATATATATATATATATATATATCTAACAAATGCAGGTTCAAAAGTCGAGGACCGTGTTAAAAACAAAAGTCACTCTTAAAGCGTTAAGCTGCTAAATCTGTTAATTGACTCTTAATCTTTGGCCAATCAGCCTTCTTTGAATTTACCAACCGAGCGAAAACAATTGTACTGCATCTTTCAACTGAAAGTTTGTCTTGGTGCCGACAGGAAACAGTAATATCACTGCACGAAAAAATGCATTTACATGGGTGACAAAACAGTAGTAAAAATGTAGTAAAGACCAAATTTGCACAACGTTGCCCATATTTGAAGCAAATCAAACTTGATGTTTGCACTTTATTTGCAAAGAAAGCAAAGATGGTAAATGCCGCATTTTCTTTATATTTGCTCGGCATGGCAAAGATGAGCAAATATGAGATTTGCTTGGGGTAGCAAAGATATAGTAAATTTTGCGCAGATGTATATTTACACCACATTTGCACACAATTTGCACATGAGCAAAGATGTATGTTTACATTCACTTCACACCCAGTGTAAATTTGGTTCAAATTTAGAGGCCTAAATTTGCTACATATTTGCATTGCTCAATGTGCAAACTTGAGTAAATTCATTTTTTCGTCCAGTGTATGTAATACATATACAGATAGATCGCAAGAAAGACTAGAGAAAAAGAGTAGTTAAATAAATAAACAAATAAATAAAAATAAATTTAATTTAATTAAGTTTACAGTCATAGACATTGCAAATATAAGAAGCCGCAGTACTACACTAAGAAGTACTACACAAAAAAGGTAGAGAGGGGGAAACTACGAAGCATAATTCTTCGAATCTAAGTACATCCAAAACTTATTTGGAGTCAATTTAAGGAACAGAACAGGTGTTGTCCCGGCCTCAGAATTCTTCTATTGACCGATCTCTTTAAAGCAAGTTAGCATGAACAAATGTCTCGCCTTTGTTGTTGATAACCTAGTTTCCACCGCAAACTAAGCCCCGACTATGCCGGAGCAGACGTTTTATCATTTGTGCAACAAGAGCTGGAAAACACGTTTGCTCTCCCTAGCTAAATTTTAAATTTTTTTGGCTTAAAAGCCAGGATTATTTGAGGTAGAAAACATGAGGATGCCAAATGTCCCACCGTGGGATGACGGCTCGTCCCCTGAAAATAAAACGTTAGAAAATGCCTAACTAATACCCGATGGAATGGACACTAATGGTAATTATCAGCTGGGCGAATCAGTGAAAACTGCGGTACCGTCTCTAAAAGCTTCTAAAGTACTACTTAAACGGATTATTTAGTAATGTTTTTTCTGTAAGTTGTACCGACTGATAATTCTGTAATTGACCATTGGCCATGTTTCAAACGCGGCTTAGTGATAAGTACTTTAATGCCTTTTATTTTCGCGTGTCTTAGCATTCGGGAAAATTACTGTAAATCCTGTATTAAGCCCCCCACCCCCTGACCCCCTCCCTCACTTTTGGAGCAGGTGGTTAGCGGGTCCCCGCTTATCTGTGGAAAAAATAAGGCTCGAGGGTCAGAAATATTTTTCAGTCATGTTTGGGCTCAGATTTTGGTTTTTCGTCTTCTTCATGTCTTCTCGGATGTTGGATCCTAACCCTTTACATCAGTGCCTGTTGTCCTTTTCTTTCGTCACAGCCGAGATCACGTACAGTCAACCTGTGCTATTGCTTAAATATTGAATATTTCTTCGACGATCACTCGCAATGCAGTTGAGAAATCAAGAAGACCTTTTTTCTAAACTGTAAAATTCTCCCATACACGACATTTGCAAAGGTTCAAGTCAGGACTTTTTTTTACACCTCAAAAGTTCACAAATAATTTACGGATTCAGATTTCAGCATAACGTTTTGCGGATCGATGGATTCCGCTATCAAAATTCAAAAGAGCGGTGGATTTGCATACCCCCCTCCATCCCCATCAGTATAAATTATTTTGTTGACGTGTCGTTGAAGGAAAATTGACAAAACAGAATTTGAACTCAATCCATTCAGTTAAGCCGATTAAGAAAGTTGCCGCTTATTGCAGTGGTAAAAATAATCTTCAGTTATTGACAATTTTCATTGTTATTCGTTTTAGCTGATTATTGGCAGTAAGGAGTTTTTTGTTTTTTTGATAAATTCAATCCGGTAGAGTGTAAAAAGACCCTTGGCTCCTCCCACCCACGTTGAGATATATCCAAAACTCATGCGCGAATTACTACCATATATTTACGTAGAGGTCAGTTCCTCAGAACTCGCTTTTGCGCCACTGGAGAGTTTTATCGCTCAGGACCAGAGCTCATCCGCTCATGTGAAGAGATTTTAGCGTTTAATCAGGTAAGGTGTTAATTAACATACTTTAGCGGATAGCTTTACATTATTTCAACGTAAAAGCCAAAACAAGTAGACCAAAAACTTTGCAGGGAATGTTGACGACAGGCTAGCTGCTCGAGTTTATTCATTCTTAACCTTTCCCGCCCAGTCCTTAACAATTTTGTCTTCTGTGACAACTCATTTTAATCCATCAACGCTTTTCTGATAGTCACCGTAATTGAATATTAATTAGACGGTCGCGTGTGCGAGTACCGAGAGAAAAATGTGACGCTATTAGCGCGTAACACGCAATGGCTTGAAAATGATGTCCGTAGTAATACATAATTTGAAAAATTTAGCAAACAGAACTCTGCCGAATTTTGCCAGTTATATTTTCTTGAAAACCTAATCTGCTGCTTAAAGCCCTAACCAAAGTGATTACAGGAACAGATGGGGTATGGTGAATTCCTGAAGTGGTGTAAAGTGCTTTATAAGGGTCAACATTTTTTGCAGCTTATCACGAAAGATAAAAATCAATCATAAAGCAGTTGATTACTTCAACCAGCTGTTCAAAGAACCTTCTAGATTAATACCTGCAATTGGGCTACCTCCAAGAGCTTTTCAGCACTCTCAATTGTAACTTTCTCAAAAGATCCTTTTAATGATTATACATTTGATTTGTTCACCAACTATTTTTCCAGCTTCAACCACTCATCGCGCGTTCTTATCACTTTTAATCCAAGGAATGAGTGACCAAAATCAGACTTCAGAAAACTAAAATCACCAATTTTATTTTGTTAAGCACTGAAACAAACAGTTCCAATGGAAAGTATGCGGTCGGAATAGCTTTCATTTGAATGGTCACACTTTAGGATTTCATCCACATACTCAAAAGCTAGAACCACTTTGTACAGCATAATAGTCAACACAACAGGAAAGTACTGCTCACTAGCTTTCATGCTAGGATTAACATTTTATACACAGACTGAAAAGAGATTATAGTGTCCAAAAGATACCTCTCTAAGTTGGTCTCTACCTCACTGCACTTCAGTCACTCATTTACTGTTGAGCTGAACTCTCTAGAAATCTCTATAAGACGGACACTTCTCTACGATGGACTCCTCTCTAGTCGGACACCTAAAGATGTCTCTACATCACTTTAGTCACTCTAGTCTAAGATGGACATATAGTTCTGGTCCCCACGGTTTTTGTGTTAGATAGAGCTGACTGTTTCAGAGGTGTCGAATGTTATTCTCTTGTTTTCTTGTTCCTGTTTACGAGCAATTCTAATTAGTACTGAGGTCGTGCGAAAATGCAAGTTTGCGGTCAATGCTGTTATTTCAGCAATTCAATAGGTCATTCTTTAGGTGCCTTCAGCCTCTTTACCAAAGTGAGGCCAAGGCAAAACCATATTACACGAACATGAGATTTATTTGCATGCGAATGACAACTACAGTGGAACACTGATATAACGAACCCGTTTATAACGAAGATTCTGGTATAATGAACGATATTTTATAGTAAAATGTATAGAAAAGAATCCCGATATAGCAAAGCCCCGATATGACGAGCCCCGTTATAACAAATACATTTTCCCAGTACCGTGGCACTTCGTTCTATCGGAATTACAGTGTAATCAGTTTTTACATGAATTGAAAAGACCCAGGGGTGGGCTGGGGGGTACTCAGCTATATACTAGTGACGGGAAGGTGCGAATGAGGCTAAATTGTTAGACTCCCCCAAAGCCCTACTAGGCTAAAACCAGACCCCAAAAAAGTCCAACGGCCCAGCGCTTAACCCCCCAAAAGGCCCTTTTCTCTCTACATAAAGAAGTTGTGCTTTTTACTAAACCCCCAAAACGTCCGCACCAAAATCTTTCACCCCCAAAATAAAAGTCACAACAAAATTTCAAAATCCAAAAAAGTCCTTAAATCGCAAATTTCAAACATCCAAAAGGCTTTCGCACCTCTCCGTCACCAGTAACCTTAGCACCCCCCCCCCCCCCCCACCCCTGGGGGTTAAAACAACTTTGAAATTACCCAATCTGTCAGTTAATAAGTTCGACGACGTGTTGTTTTCCGCAAGCTGCTGTTGCTTGCCTTTTAATTTATTGGGCCACTTACAAACATTCTTTCACTGGCTTATTATTTTTCTTCCCTAGATCAACCACTCCCAACCTTCCTCTTCGATCTTGTGCCAAACCTAAGGTCAAATATAATGTGATCCTAAGAATCTAGGTCTATATGAGAAGAAAAACCTTATCAGCACTTTACCGTAGAGTGACGTTCCAATGTGAGTCTGACATTTTGACTGGTGTAGAGGGAACCCTCAAAAGTGTGATTATTCAAATGCAATCGCGGTACTATGTGGTTCTGACCGCAAAGTCCGGCGGTGGATGAAATTATAGTAACGACCTAAGGAGCATTCAAATTGAATCTACCGAATCTCACAGTGCTGTTTGTATTTCGACATTTCCGTTTAATAGAACCTTGAGCTTTCATAAGAATGAAAGTCTATAAGGCCAAGCAACTGTGATGTGGTTTTTCTATAATATATTGAAATTATAAAGCATGCAGTGGATGTGTGTAATTCTCGTTTTTTGAAATCAAGAATCTCTTTACAATTTCGGCAAAAAATGCGGAAAGAAATTAAACGTTCAAGAAAAATTTAAAGGAATTCACTGCTACGCAAACTCAGCTGAATTAACATCTTACCATTATTGTTAGTCAGAAGTTTTTTTGTTTTTTTTGCAGCCGAAAACCGACAGAACCGATTGAGATGCGATTTCTAGGTCACCGTTGGCCATAATGATAGACAACGTTGCAGATACATATATTCAGTTTACATCCATTGTTGTCGTTTTTCAGTCTAGCTAATCTTTTTGTTTGGCATTTCAGTCTGATCTGGAAAGTAAGATCTTGGCCATTCTCGGTTAAAACAGGTGGTTTAATGTGTTTTAATCCAAAGCCAAGTTGCTCTTACGTGATGTTAAGTATAGCAGGCGAATCCACAAGTTTTCTATCGGCAAGCACACTCTGAGGTTTAGGGAAAAGTCTTCCCCTTTGTAATCCTCTAAAGTGGCCGAAAATGAAACGTTCAATTCTCTAAAATCCAGCCAGTTTGTAGGTTTAAATTCGTTGTTTAGAAAAGGAGATTCTTCGAATTTGTTTTACTGTTGTTATTTGTCAAACTGAGAGAATAAACAGAGTCCGTTTCGGAGACTTTTCAGTAATGTTTATGGTACAATCATACCCCCCTTATCAATGGGAATTAGCACAGAGGAAATATACGTTCGGCGTACGGCGGCTTTGAAGGCACCGATCACCGTTTTCGGCACATCATTTCGGTGATTTCATTGAAATCCAAGAAGCGAGAGTTCTTTGGCCATTATAAATAAATTACGTGACTTTGGCATGAGCATATTTTAAACTCATTTTTTGTCTCACTTTTTAGGGGTGTCGGGTGTTGTATTTAGAATAAACGATTCTACTTTGTAAGAAAACAATTCTCAACACTTGCTATTCAAAACTAAGACCGTCCCAATCCCAAGGTTCAAAAATATCAATCCCCCTTCTTACCTATAAACTTACTCAATACCCATCATGTCTTGTGGCAAATACTGCGCAGCAACGAAATTCTTCTAACCCTGCCGCTCCGTGGCCAAGCATTAAATGGCGCTCCTTCCGAAGACCATTGCCAACCCGCATGTTTGCCTAATGAAGTATTGAAGCAGTAAAAAGAATATAAGCGTTTATAACTAGAATTTGCGTAACAAATTAAAGCATATTGATATCAAAAGAAGAAAACAGATCGTTAAAGGAGTTGAATTATTTAATATAAAGTGTAAACATTGCAATCGATTGTCTTGGTCACGTTCTCATCCTAAGCCCTTGTCATCGATCCCATGTTGTTGTTTTTGGAGAAGACGACCAGGAAATGTTTCAATATGTACAGAGCACGTGCAAAGTCTTTGTGTGTTTTTTATTTACTAAACCGTTATCAGTAAACGTGTTTAAAGATATTAAAAAAGAAGACAAAATAGAAAGAAAATATGTAAATACGTAATTTTGTTTATTTTTGAAACCGGTTTTGAAAGTAGCCCGGGGCCAGAAACTGTTTTCAGCTCTGTACGTGATTTCAGATTTGCGCAAATATGTTAAAAGATGTAAAAGAGAAACTTTTCCTTTGCTCTTAAAGTAGCTCGGAAATTGTAAAAGTGGCTGCTAAGTGTTTTTTTTTTTTGGTCCTTCATACGATAAACATTATACGATAGTTAGTATTAATCTTTCCCTCGCCTCGATTAGCTTTTTTTGCAAGTATCTCCCTTTCTTACTTTAATTAATTAAATGAAATTGTATCTACTGTTGTAATGGGAAGGTGTGAAATAAAATTGCTGTTGTTATTGTTGTTGTTATAAACATCATGACACTACAATCGAACCTTTACACTCCTGGAGCGGAGGTACTTGGCTATACGGGAGGCTCCGACCGCAAAGGTGCCTTTTCCATGCTCGGGTAGGGGTTTTGAGGTGCTCAGTTCTTAAATAGGGTATCCTTTTTGGTATTTTTGGTATCGGGATCCTTAGATATTCCTTAGATAGGGTCACTAAATTGCAGTATCCACGCCAACGCGCCGAAAACGAAAAAGATATATGGTCTGTGCCACTTCTTGGTTCAGGGGCTTAAAAAGGGTATCAAATCTCGATTGGCGGCAAACACCTATCCTAACCCCCCACCACCTCCCCCTCCCCCCCCGCTCCCCCGCCGGTACAGTTGTGTTTTCGTGTTAAAGGTGTTCGATTGCAGTGGCATCTTCGTCCACGGTTTTTTTGTATCAGCTTTGCAATAGTCCTTGGACTTCTCGTTAGTATATTGATTCATTTTAGCTGATAAGGTCTCCTCCTGTGATATCCAACAAAAACCCAGCAGGATCTTCGTCCACGGTTTTTGCAGTTAAACAAGTTTTTAAACATAAACGACAAAGTGAAATATTGGGGTTTTTTTAAATGGGGGGGGGGAGTCACGCCTACACGCCTCTCATAAGAACGTTGATATGATCAAGTCTATCTTCCGGGGGGGGAGCTCTTATATAAAAGTGACGGAGGTTATCGACGTATCTTTTAGGGGTTAAATTCGTAGTTTGGTACCACCTCGAAAATGACCACTGCCATGTCCGAGACAATACACTGACAGGGACAACTTTCAAGAAAGAATTGTTATCTCTTAGGGGTAAAAATTAAAGGTGAGCGACCCCCATAAACCGGGTTTCTGGTACCTGTCTATGGGAGCCCCCGATCGGGGTCTATCTGATGGTTCCGCAAACCCTCGCAGGTACATTTTGCACACAAACATGCTCGTCTTTACTCTCTTGCCATCTTGTAGGCTGTTTCTTTTTATGCATCGATCATAACTGAATCGAAGGTGGCTCCCTATAGTCTGTATAACCCTGCGCGTGCACTGATAGCGAGAGCTTCAGAAATCTGCGCGAGCTCAAAGAAAACGAAGGGCTTTTCTGAATTTTTATTACGTCAGCATGATCAAAAAAGGTCAAATAAAGATATTATTTTCCCGCGTATCCTTCCGCGAAATGCCGTAAAATTTGGCGGAGAGGTTATAATTTCGTTTGCTGTTCTCGGCGCTCGTTTTTCAGGAAAATCTTAAGACCAATTTTTACGCAGAGGCAAACTGGACACAAATTTGCAAATAACGAAGAAACTGCCTTCACAACCTATACTTTTTTCGCGTCTGTTTTTCTTATCTGGCCAGATTCTATGAACTGTGAAAATTTGAAAGATTTCACTGAGGGAAATTGAAGAAAATCACAATTAAATCCACGTAAACAATGAAAAACGCGTTTGCTTGGGCAGTTTTAATTCAAGACTGAAGCCATTATTTTAACAGAGATGGTTGTCGAACACTGTTTGATCATTGCTTTTTACGTTTTGATAGGTTTTAGTGAATTGGGAGTAAAACGGAATGTGAAAATCAGCTTCCAAAAAACAACACTAGCGCGCGTATGGAGCCACCTTAAACCCCATCAGTTATCACTTATCAGTTATCATCAGGTATCAGGTTAACTCCATTCAGACTTTCTGTCGAACCTTTATGAACTGTTTTGTGGTTGTTGTTCAGGAAAAAAAGTGTTATTTTTTCCGGTATTATCGTTATTTTCTCGTCGATGTTTTTCCTTGCTAATTTCAGACCAAAAAGGTAAGATCTGTAGACAGACTGATACATCTTATTAGCGATATTGCTCATTTGGGGCCGGCATACCCTTCACCTGCTATGTGACTGTTCGAGAAACTGTTTTCCAAGACCACGCCCTTAGATATTCTGCACGCACGTGACTTGAGATTTGCGCAAATGAGTAAATCATGAAAGAACAAGAAACAGTCATTGATGATTTGTAAACTAAAAGTCTGGTTCAAAAACGATTCCGTCGTTTTGACCTTATCCCGCACCGCAAACCACTTCTTCAGAGCCCTGGACCGACGATACATTTTTAATCCCCTCGGGGGTAAATAAAAGTGCGATCATATCTTCACGTATGCGTGCAGCATCAATCATTACCCCATTATATTCTCCATCATACGTTTCACTTGAAGTCACTCATCACCCTAGGTTCGGAATCTAACTTTCATAATCGCTGTCATTACCGATGACCCGGCACTGCGAGCGGGCGTGTTTTGAATCGCTCACGCCGTTCATTTCGAGTTCCGTGCAAACAAATGACAGGGGGGGAGTAGAGACGATCCTGACACGGACTACTCGATCCCCTATGTGGAGTTCGTAGGCATGTGTTGTCCGTCCCCAGGGAGTATGGCTTCAGCTGTAGCTTCTGGGCTATCTCAGTGTGATAGAGGCTCAAATCGATGAGAACCATTTTGGAAAGAAATATTATTTAGAATATCTCGAAAGCAAATTTCCTCTAGCCCTTGCTATTCATAGATCAACCCTCAAACCGACAAGTATAGTTAACTCCTGAGAAGCCGGGGGGGGGGGGGGAAGACTCCCGTATAAAATTGACGGGGATGGTCGTCGGAAATTTTGAAAGGAACTCCTAAAAGATACCAGAAACCTATCTTTCTGATGTGGCTCACATAAATTTTTACCTCTAAAAGGTGACAATTCTTTCTGAAAAGTAGTCATATTTTTATACCCTAAAAGGTATCAAAAAAATCTGGCAGTGACCATTTTCGATTCAACGCCTTTAGTGGTACCTAACCACCAATTATAACTCGTTACTTTCATATGGGACCCCCCCCCCCCCCCTCCCCGCCCTCCCCGAACTCCTGGCTCCTTCCCAATCGAACCGATAAGACCATAAAAATAAACGATTCTTTTTATTAAATTCGATGATTAATTAATTCTCGGTTGATTGTTGTTTAATGACTTTGAGATATCAGTAAAGCGCGAGAGCTTTTCGGCGAACTCGTGAATCGATTTAAAAACCTTCTGTGAACAGTTCCCAAATTATCCTTTTCACAACTGATATTACGATCACGTTTTTAAATTGAAGAATTTAGAAATACGAAATAACTAACCAAGGGTCTTTCTGCATGTACCGGTATCCATGAACCACTCATTGTCTTCTATTGTTTGTGAGGTATTGTATTTTTGGTCTTGTTTTGCATTTGTATTATTGTCGTTCTTTGTTCCTTTTGTATTACGTAATATGTGACCGGTACATGCAGAATCTACGGCTCATCCTCGGTATAAGAACCTGTGAAACTCACGAGTGACGTAAAACAAAGAAAACAAAAGGCATAAAACAATAGAGTCAACTGGGAATGCAATACTACAAAGGTAAAAAACAAAGGAAAAAGTCACAGGTTCTTACACCGAGGTAAACCCGAATCTACCCTAACCAAGAAAGGCTTATTGTACAACTGGGATTAGGGACCGCCTGGCTTATTTCAGAAACAGTTATGTTAATGACTTTGAGATATCAGTAAAGCGCGAGAGCCTTTCGGCGAACTCATGAATCGATTTAAAAACCTTCTGTGAAAGTTCCCAAATTATCCCTTTCACAACTGATATTACGATCACGTTTTTAAATTAAAGAATTTAGAAATACGAAATAACTAACCAAGGGTCTTTCTGCATGTACCGGTATCCATGAACCACTCATTGTCTTCTATTGTTTGTGAGGTATATCTTTAAAATTAGATCAATTAATTAATGTAACAGTGTTGAAATCCAATAAACCAATGTAATGTAATGTAATAGGTGTTGTATTTTTGGTCTTGTTTTGCATTTGTATTATTGTCGTTCTTTGTTCCTTTTGTATTACGTAATATGAAACCGGTACATGCAGAATCTACCCTAACCAAGCAAGGCTTATTGTACAAATGGGATTATGTATGTTGTGTCCAATATGTAGTCAGGGACGGCCTGGCTTATTTCAGAAACAGTTATGTGGTGTGGGTAGTCAGAATTGCTAGTCTGACTGAAGACTGCTATTTTTAATCTTTTTCATACTCTCTTCTTGTAAACTAATAAATTATGCCGCAGAGTACTTAACTCAAGTAATCAGAAAGGGGAGGAGGGATTCAAAAATTCGGGACACGTGAGGCAGCCAGACCACGTCTCTTATTATTGCCCTAGTAAAATCTGCCATAACGCTTTTTTGATAGATAATTTTTATAACCCTCAGAAATCATGTGGGTCTTTAGGCAACATAGCCATGTACCTTTACCAACATAAGTTTTCCCCCCCAGAACGATTCATCCTCATTCAACAACGGCACAGGCTCCCTCAATGGGCTCCTGGCTCCCAGCACAGGGCAAGCAGAGAGCGCGTTTATAACCCAGTCCGCTTTATCAACCTTCAACTACGGAAGGTTGTTCACAGCCGCCTCTGGCTGTATACGCTGTATACATGTACAGAGTTGCGGACTCCTTTACTATTATGCCCGCAAGTTTTAAGCCCGGGGGGGACCTTATCCGTTTCTGGAGCAAAGTACGCCAGTGATTTCCCTCCCCAGTTTCAAACCTGACCTTTAACATTTCTGCCCTTTTTACGCCAATATGGCGACAATGTATACCTTGGCAGTAAGACTAAAAGGCAAAGCATACCCATTTTCAGATCCCACTGACAATTCGGAAAAATTTCTGTTCCTATTTTCAGACCAAAACGACTCAAAAGCCATACCTTTTGGAGCCGCACACATAGCTTTACATTTGGCGTGACTTTACGCTCCTGTTTTAACGTTTCCATTATTCATTAAACAAGGGGTCTGTATGTCAAAAGAATATGTCCACGCCCGTTTGTCAAAATGCAGGAAAGCGTGCCATTCTGTTGACATGCTGTGCTTAGTCAATGCATTTGATGAAAAATATTTAAATTGTCACAGTGCCTAGATGATGTTGACGAAAAGCCTCAATATCCTTCCACAGGAAATGCATTGCGCTTACCTCGTCTTTCTCGCTCTGTTCTCCAAGGGGAGCTCTTCTGAAAGCATTTCATTTCTGCTCGTTCAGTTACCAAGGGCTTTCTCTAAGCCGCTAATTGAGTTTTGTCAGCAGTGAAAATCGGCCGCGCACAAATCCCATTTCCTCCAGTCGATATTTGTTTTAATGTTGATTGAGAATATTACTTAACACAAGCATCTTGGGTAATCGGATACTTTTTGCACAAGGAATTCAACGGATCACGGTCAAGATATAAAGCTCCATCGAGTTTGTTGACTTAGCACGAAGCCCACATTACGTTGGAACATTCACGTTCTGACAGTACGGGGTGACTCAGAAACGAGAACGCACAAGCAAAAACTTCAGGTAAGCCCTTCACAATTGGTACTCAATTTTTCTCCAAACCGGCCTTTCTTTCCTATTCCTAGTCTCAATAAATCTTGGGATGGTATAATGAGTTTTATTCCCCTTAAACGCTTGGTGTTTAGCGCTCTGTTCCCTGGTAAACATCTGATGAGCAAATGTTGCTGTCAAACTGCACTAGTATAAAGGCGATTTAATTTATCAACAACATTATAATAAGCATCTTGAAATACGCTAAATAAGTTACGCACGTAGCGCGACCACAGAAGTAACCATGGCGTTTTTTTTTGTCGCAGAGAAATTCAAGAAAAAGTTGATACAATACTATTTAACTGATAGTATGTGTAAAATATCCTATCTCAAATCGATCATATAGCTATTGCTCTCAGCTGAAAAAACAAGCGTAAAATTTCATTTGTCGGATCGATAACTTTGATATGTACTTAAATGGTTTTAAATAGCAGAATATGAAGTCTCTGCTCAGGAGATATCAATCAAATCGATTATTTGTGGCTGTTCGGTCGCTCAATTGTGTTGGTTAATTTGTTGGTTTACCTCTAAAAATCATTGTAAACAGGAAACATTCAACATCAGTATATAGGACTGCATTGTATTTCAACATTAGCCTTTCACTTTGCCTGCCCGCAGAGCAGTGAAGTGAAGTGGCTCTGACTTTTGACTCTCTCGCTGAAATTTGAAAGTGTGACCATTCAAACGAAAGCCGCTATTGAGCCGAGCAGTTTCCTGTGCTACTGTTTAAAATGCTGTGGATGTGATTATCCAAATCAAGTTATTAAGCAGTACTTTCCAGTGGTAAACCGTACTGTTTATAATCTCAACAAAGCGGTTCTAACTTTGAGTCTGTGGATAAAATCCTTAAGTGTGAACGATTCAGGACCTCATTCAGTAAAAGCTACTGAGCAGTACTTTCCTGTCGCGCTGTTTATTATGCTGTACAAGGTGGTTCTAACTTTTGAGTCTGTCGATGAAATCCTAAAGTGTGACCATTCAAATGAAAGCTATTGAGCAGTACTTTGCTGTGGTATTGTTCATTATGCTGTACAAGGTGGTTCTAACTTTTGAGTCTGTCGATGTAATCTTAAAGTGTGACCATTCCACTGAAATATATTGAGCAGTTCTTTCCTGTGGTGCTGTTTGTTTTCCCATTTTCTACAGAATAAACTTTGGTTAGTCATCGGGGTAGAAAAAGAAATTACTTACACGGAAAACTGTACAAAGGTACGGTAAGCCTAGCCGACACCTGAGTTGTCGGCAGCTGATCGTGGAAAAGCCTGAAAAGCTGTCTCAGAAAGCGTGGGATAAAAAACAAACCGCCCTTTCTTTTCCGCAATGGGGATCATTTGTCTGATTTGTTTTCTTTCAGTTTAAAAAAAGCGTTTTTAACTCACGGTAATCAGAGCGGTTGAAGCTTAGATTCATGGAATAAAAGCCGCAAACTAGAAGGGGCAGAGTTCGTAGTTTCCAGTCGAATGCTCTAAAAGTTTAAATTGTTTAATCCAGTGTCGCTGACTTATAGTTTTGATGTTGTAATGCTGTTCGATATACATGTACTTGTCTGTTTACAACAGAATATACTGATGCAGACCAAGTTCTTGGCTGTACAGCAGTATTTCAAATCGTGACCAAACTGTACTGTGTTCGGTATTGGTAGAATATTTATTCGCCTTTTAATTGATCCATTATTCGAGCTTTATTTTGTAAGGTCTGGGTCGCATTCTCTTCATACTGCTAGTTTTTCTGAAAAGACCTGAATGTCCGTTTTGGCATTAATGCTTCCGATTAAAGTGTTTGCCAAATTTCTTTGAACGCGTTGTTTGTTATCAAGTGTTAATTAATGGACTCATCGAATGTATCGAATGTTTCTGGTAACGTGTAATATTGTGGAGGCATGACCAAAAGGTTTTTGATGACAGCAAAATGGACGTGAATAGTTTGTGGCGCCATCATCAGCGACTTGAAAGATTCCATCGCGGACAGAAACTTCCGATAAACATGACCCGGTCTTACTTCTGAATTGGTCTCTCGATCTCTACGCCACATGAAACGTATCGACTTTAATTGAGGTCATAAAGGAACGGACCTTTTTCAAAACAAGGGAATTTAACAATTACGAATCTCCAGATATTCTCAATTTGCTCCCGGCAGGGACTCAACAACAACAACAACAACAACAATTTATTTCAGTATTCCCATATAAATACATGGTATTACCTAATAAAATTACAATAGAAATAAAAAGAGAAATAAATAAAAATGTGTATGTATTACATCAAATTACAAAAGATTTTCTTAATTCCATACATAAATGAGCATAAGCAGCCGTAAGTCGGCATATAAAAGGGTCAACATTATTAAAGAGAAATATGATTTTTGAATTATTATCTAAGTTATTAAGATTGGGATATCTCTTCTTTATATCGTCAAAAAACTTGGAACGTAGATTATTGTAAAGTGGACAAGAAAGTATAAAGTGTAATTCATGTTCAACTTCATTTAATTGACAGAAAGGACAAATTCTGAGATTTTCTGGCGTTTTAGGAATTGTATGTCTGCCAGTCTCGATCAATAAATGGTGATTTCCAAGTCGGAATTTATTCAAGGTCTTTTTATGGATGGGATTATTGATTGTCTTCAAGAAATCAGCTTTGTGGCAATCTGTTCTGAATTGCGAGTAAAACTTAAGCTTTTTGTTACATTTAATCAAATTTAATTGATGTTCGGAAATTTTCTTGCTTAAAGATGGACGTATTTGAGAAAGGAATGCAGAAGGGTCATTTTTGGTTAAATTTGCTGTATTTAAATTGTACGTTATAAATTTGACGGGGAAGATCGATCGTCGGAAATTTTGAAAGGAACTACTAAAAGGTCCCAGAAACCTAGGTGTGGATCAAAATTATTCAGTAACGTAAAGAGGTACCATTTTTTTTCTAAAAAGTTGTTCCAGTCGGCATATTTATTTGGCTAAGCACTTGTTTGGATCAGTCCTTGTAGTAGTAGTCTTCGGACACACTCCTTCCCCTAAAACTGTATCGGAATAACTCTTACGTACACCAAACGACGAATTTTAAAACCTTAAAGAGACACTGTCCCGGATAAAATATCGTGTCTTTTCATGATTATGGCCAGGAGCTTGATTTAAGCTTGCTTTATTATCTTGAAATTGGATTAAATCATCGCTTAAAGTGATAGAAGCAAGGATATATGAACTAAACGGACACAATAACGGCCAGAAAATTCAAAATTTCACAAACATGGCAAGTTTGATTTATTGACAAGCGGTCAATAATTCAAATTTCATGAACTGCAATCCACTTCAATCCTTGCAATCCTGCACTTTTTCTCCAAACTACTGCTTTTGTTTTGCTCTATAAAATATTTTTATCCAACTAAGTTGTATATTTGGTGGCATTTGGCGATATAACGTGAAATAAGCTAAACAAATTTTGCTATTTCGCCGAGACAGTGACCCTTTAACTGACGGTACGACTATCACCGCCTTCCCCTTGAAAACGCGGTATATATCGTGTTTTTATGATAATATCCAGGAGCTTGCTTTAAGCTTGCTTTAATTATCTTGAAGTAGGAATAAAAAATCGCCAAAAGTGATGAAAACAAAGAAATTTGACAAAATGACGGCTAAAAATGTCAGAATTCCACAAGATTGGTAATTTTGATTTTTCGACGCCTGTCACGAAATCAAATTTGATGAACTGTAATCCACTTCCATCCTTGCAATCCTGTACGTTGTCTCAAAACTACGGCTTCTGTTCAGTTTCTTTAGATCGAAAGCATGTTTTTATCCAATAAAGTTGTATATTTGGTGACATTTTGCGGTATAACATCAGTAGAAATAAGGTAAGCGATATTTTGTCACTTCGGTGGGACAGTGTTCCCTTTAATAATAATAATAATAATAATAATAATAATAATAATAATAATAATAATAATAATAATAATAATAAATAAATAAGTAAATAACGCAAGCACCTGGCCACGGTATATCAGCCGTGACCCAATAATAAGTTACATGTACAATTCTTAAGTGGTATTTGCCGTCGTCATTCCATGCCTTCTAGAAAGCAAGTGTGGTTGTAATTGACCTCATCCTTTCGGCGGGACTAATCATTTATGTAATCATTTATTTGAATTCCGATCTAGAGCTTGAAAAAGATCAACTTGGTCCAGGTTAAATAATCACATGCATGACGCGCAAACGACACTGATTGAGGCTTTCGTTGTTTTGTTGTTGTTGTTCTAACAACACCTGAGACATAGCAATCGTGTTTCTTGTATTTAGCTTTCGGATTTGTCTTATCATAATAAAATACACTTCTTGAGACAAAAAGTACTTCCTTTTGGTAAATATTTTAATGTAATCTCAATGGCTCGGTTATTAGGTGTCCGATTATCATAGCTTTTGTATTTGTTTTTTTGGATTTGTCTAAGCGAATAAGCTGGAAATACTGGCATAAATTCTCTAAAGGGCACATTTTCCTGTGACACTTCCTATAAGTTTAATTAGTGGTTAACACAGTGTTCGTTCGGCTAGACCATCAAGCTTTGTATATTTTTTAGTGGGATTGAAGTCCTTTACTTCGCAGTCTTGAACCACGTGCTCTACAAATCCTATAATGACCTGAAGAGTAATTAGCCTTCCCGGCTCCGATACGATCATGCCAAATCCAAAGAAAAACAATTTACAACAATTCCGCTGTTTCGTCCGCCACGTTCAGTTCTACAGCGCTTTAGTTACTCTCTCTGAAAAAATAAATAAAAAATATTTCTGCTTGGACTATTAAGCTAAATCATTATCATTTATCGCTTGATAGTGTTTAACGGTGGTAGCTTGTAAGTGATGAAACTTTTCCATCTAAGAAGCTCTATAAGCCCCTTTTTCTGTTGTTATTTGTTATTCATTTTTCCTTTTAATCTTTAAAGTTGGTGTTTTACTCCCTTAAGAGTCTCAGCTTAAGATTTTGTGTTTGGTTTTCAGATTTGTCTAATGTGCTAAATCATGTAATTTGTCTGAAAGGAATTAAAACTTGAACATCAACAAACAAGTCTACAGTTGCGCGGTAATAAACTAAACTTTCCTTACCAAATGGCGGCAAATGCGGAACATCAAAAGAAAAGGTTTCTGGTATGCATCTCTAAGAAAAATACGCAAAACTTTTCTCCATACAAAATCATTACTTTGTTAAATGAAACGAAGAAAAGCTCAAGCAACGCTTCTGATATAGGCTTAAAATTGTTAGAGTTTTACAGCTCGGAACTTTCAAAGGGTCCACACTCCAATTCATTTATCAAAAGCAGAAACAGGAGCAATTCCTTTTCTTAATCCTTTGAGAGCTCCTCATTCTGAGAAAAAATCCCATCTAAATTAGCTTAAATGTCAAGCCAAGTTACTAAGCAGTACTTTTCTGTGAAATGTTGTTTATTATAATAAGCGGATGCAAAGTGGTTCTAACTTTTGAGTCTGTGCACGAAATCCTTATGAAAATGTGACCGGATTCAAATGAACGCTACTGAACAGTACTTTCCTGTGGTACTGTTTAATATTCTGTATCAAGTGATTCTATTAACATTTTAAGTCTGTATATAGAAATTAAATGACTGCTATTAGAGATCCCATTAAGCGGTATATTCCCAATCATTATAATTGCTCCAAATTGTTTAAAAAAGAAAAACTAAAAGCTTTATTTTATTATTGACAAGACAGGGGTCCGAAGTGATTTACGGGAAAAATAATACGGGAAAACATCTGGGCCTCGTAACCTTAACCTATTTATCTCCAGACACACGAAAAAAAAATAATTAAACGATGTTTTTTTATGTATGAACAGTCACAGTGCTGCGAAATGCATTTTTGGTCGCGAAAAATTTTAAATGTTTCGGGGCAGAATGCTTCGAGTCCTTCGATATGGATCCCCTTGGAGAGCGAAAACTACGTCCAAATTAAACGTGCAGCTTGCGTATATCGAGTTACGGATGCACGCGGGAGGTTGCTGAGCACGAAAGAAGCATATTAAAGTCTCTAGCTTCTTGAGTACTTTAAAAAAAAGTAAACCTCCCAAGTGTATCAATAACTCGATGTACGCACCTCTGCGACGTTTGCCGTTTCTTTTATAACATATCGGGAAGACAACATATCAAAATTACCGGCAAAACAACTTGCTGCGTGACGTGTAAATGAATGGCGCGTATTAACCAATCAGAGCGCGCGCTATAAATCCCTTTTTCCTTGTTACCCAGTGTATAACTGATAATAAATGGGCATTTCAAAGGCTCTGACGTTGAATTGTTTTTTATCGGGCTACAGGAAAGAAACAGTTCGGGCTCAGAGCTCCACAGCAAAAAATTTCGGGGTTGTCATATACATGTAGCTGATGATCATTCGTTATTCATTTCACGTCTCCGTCTTCTGTCACTATTGTGTTCTGTCTGCGGTTACCCGCTTCCTTCCTTATTACATTTAGTAAGTAAAATGTCGCACATTTTATAAGGGTTTACGTACATTCCAGCACTGAAATCATTAAACCACATAATTACATATGAGTTCGGCCCTAAAGATTATAGGAAAAGAGCCAAAGTCCCGGGCCAAAGTTTGCCGGAATGGATCATGTGTCATGCGATTTTGTAAAACTTTTTAGCCTGTGGATGAAATTCGCAGATGTGACCATTCAAATGAAAGCTACTGAGCAGTACTTTCCAGTGGTACTGTTTATTATGCTGTACAAGGTGGTTCTAACCGTTTGAGTCTGTGGATGAAATTGTATCTACTGTTGTAAATGGAAGGTGTGAAATAAAATTGTTTTCGTTGTTGTTGTTGTTGTTCAGATATGACCATTCAAATGAAAGCTATTGAGCAGTACTTTCCTGTGTTGCTGTTTGTTATGTTTTACAAGGTGTTTCTAACTTTTGAGTCTGTGGATGAAATCCTAAAGCACATGTATGACCATTCAATGAAAGCTATCGAGCAGTTCTTTCCTGTGGTGCTGTTTATTAATATGAAATTTAGGACTTTTATGATTTTGATTTTTGCCACTCTTGAAAATAAGAGAATTAACAGTACTGACTATTCCTGTAGGGAATATTCAAGAAGGCATCGAAAATGAAGAACCTCTTCACTGAAGCCCTGTTGTCAGCATAGAAGTATCGGCTTCACTTGTATTTATACGATATGTCAATTTTATAACATTCCGTGCATGCATTTACCTTTCCATTGATACTTCAGAGGATCTAACTAAGAAATCGTCACTATTAAGGTTAAATTGGATTCATTATTAGGTTATTCCAGGGCAACGACTTTATTTCTGATCGAAAACTGGGGCCGTTTGATGTCACGAAACGGGTTTACCACCGTTTCAGAATTGCTTTAATACAATCTAGTCTCCGATTTAAACAAACTAAAGAAACCTCTCGCGGTTTCTTTCGGTTTTGTTTTTTACTCGGAGATAAGTTAAAATTTCTAATAATCGGAAATTGCCGATTACGAAAAAATATAAATCCCGTTAAGCCATAAAATGAGACGGATAAATCGTATAAAAAGACTTGCACCTTAAATGGACCGTTCTAGCGTGTCTGAGTTTGGATATCTTAGCCTTTGTAAATGACATTTTTGTTCCTGTTCATGACTTCACATACAATCACCCCAGGCTGGCGTTCAACCTTCTCCTCTAACGCTTAGTAGCCCCGCCTTCCTGCTGAGTGCTTGCCACTTGGAAAAGAGGCTCGGTTTCATTTCACGCAAACGGGCTGCAAAAAAAGTATTGGAAACACCGACATGTAAAACAAAGAAGAAGGAAATTAGACAATAGGGCTAAAACAACGGGAAACAACGAGAAAAACCTATCTCCCGCTGAACAATTCCTTTTACATCTAAAATATGTAGCTTACAGGCTAAGCTAATTTGCGTAGTTCGTGATAAAACGCAACACATCTTAATTTCTCGACAGGTATAAGATGGACGGTCGTGGCTATGTGCGCCTGACCGCAAACGGGGTATTTGTACAGTAGTTTTATCCCTTAATCATACAGGGAACCACTTAGTCAGTCTCGGCGTGTGGTATCATCATAAAAGAAATGAAATAAGACCACAGAACGCCTCCGAAATCCTGAAAATCCCTTTACTGGATATAAAATTAAGGACTGCGAAAATCCGATGAAGAATGCCATGTTTATGACTGTGTTGTTCCGAACGGTCTAGATGTGATTGCATAAGAATTTATACTCCAAAGGAATGCGTAATTAAGAAGAGAAAAAAACTTCAGTGACCCATAATATTGAATTTATCATTTTTGAGATTCAAGCGGTATAACTTCGTGTTACTGTGTCGAATGTGTTGTTTGATTGTTGTTGTGCATAATACTTATAATACTTAGGAGTTTTTCCTTCTCCGATTTAATACCTTCCGTTCGTAATAAACTATCCCACACATCGCCAAAGAAATTCGCAGTTAGGCAGACTGGCCTAAACGGATTTGAGAGCCTACGGCCCAGTGACTGGTTTTAGTTCCAGCTGCTAAGAAAAACACTATACTCCAACCGGCCCATGATGCACTTTGGGCTTTGATATCTGTTAGCTATTGTTACATGTACGTGCAATAAATTGGTTGCATTAACTAATCAGTCAGACGACACCAATAACCTCGAACGGTCAACAAGCTCGTATTGTCGCAGCTAATTGTATTTGAAACAATTCAAAAAAGGCGCACTTCTCATTGAATCAAAACAACTTGGCGAGTGTTGAAGGTTTTTAGCATACAGCACACAGTGAGGTATAAGTGGGACCATTTGAAGATTTGTTGCCAGAATTAAATACCATTGAAACTTTGCTTTCCTCCAGGTTAAAACTTCAAAGATATTCCAAGAAGACCATGCATATCTTGACAGTTCAGATCCTTGTGTTGCTTCTTACGACGTTTGATAGACAATGTTCAGGTGAGGGAAAATGTATTTTCTTGATTTATTAAGTAGGGTAGGGTTTCCTGCCCCAGTACTTTTATTTCTTAAGCGGACTATGCCCTTTCTTTCCTATTTGACAATTGTTCAATAGTCTTGAAAAAGTATTTGACTAAATCATATGACAAAGGCGTTAATGTTGATAACAACTTAAGTGAAATAAAAGGCAATGTAAAAACTAGCTTAGAACGGAACGTAGAAATACATGAAGTACATATTTTGTTGACGTTTTCTGCATGACGTGCACGGTAGCGCACCTGGCGTTCCTCAAGAAAAACAGGGAATAGGCGATGGAGGGATTTTGTCATTAAACTCAGCCATTTGAGAATTTAAGATAATTTTTAAGGCACGACAAAGTAAAATAAATCGAACTATCAAGAAAAGTCAACATGCTAAATTTCTGCACGCCCACATGAAAAACTTAGACAAAAAACGTCGAGTCAAGCTTTGGAAATTGTATCTTCTTGTCTAGAAAGACCGGGACGATAGCCATTTTGATTTATAGACGGTAAACTGTCTTAGCTTACATGTAATGCGTGCAAAACCATCATCACGTAGAAATTAGCCCTATAGAAAGCATCTATTTCAACGGGAAACGTCATCCTTGTTGCTAGTTGAAGAAAAGGGACACTTCTAGGAAACTAGAGGATTGGTGTTTCTTGATCACGTTTCACTGCAGGGAAGCCTTAGGTTCGCACGAAAAGAGGAAAATTTTGTTTTGGAACGTTCTTTGCTTCTTGTGATCCGCTGTAATTCTTAGTGTTGTTCACTTACTATATTTTTTTCCGATTGCATACACTGAAGTTAAATTATAATCAAATTTATGCCATTGACGACGCCCCCGTACATTACATCAATAGCTAAGACATATTTTGATGATACCCCTTTAAAAACGGCAACAACAATAACAACAACAAGTCAGTATGTTTCTGCGAGTGACCATGCCCCATAAGATATAAAACGGAATGTTTCATGCTTCGGTAATCAGCTTATCGAGTAAACCGATATCATACAATGTCCCGAACGCCAGTTTATTCAAAATGCAAGGCATTTGGAAGACTATGGGGAATGCCAATTCTATTGCTTGTCGCCAGATGAAAATTTGTGTAGCATCGTTCCAGACGGCAAGCGCAACGCAAGTCTAGCATCACGCCCCCTCCTCTTGAAAGCTTTTTGCTATCCACTTGTCCGTTTACAAGAAAATGTTTCTTGATACGGACATTTCAGACAGGCCTGAACTGAACAGGGACAAATATTACACGCAACTGTCTAATTTTAATTTATCAAGCCTTTCACGTTTTCAGACTGAATATTAATAGAAAATAAACGTTTGTCATGTCTTATTCTTTCGTCCTTCTTCACGCTTTAAAGGAAAATGTTGAATTTTGACGATTGACAAAGGTTGCCACATGTGACATTCTTTGAAGTTTATTTCGTTTCGTTGTCTCCCGTTCTTGACAGGCGCATTGCTCAACATTGCAAGGTCTCACTTTCCGGCATTTGACAGCCAAGTGCTTCGTCCCAGAAGCACATGCTTGAATGGTAGGAGTCGTAGGAATGAATACAACCGACTCACTGCAAGCGAAAACTTGTGCCTTGACTAAAAAAGGGCAACAAAAGACGTGTCTAAAAAACTGAAAACCTTATCATCGAGCAAACTTGCTACGGAAGTAAAAGTGATGCAACTGAAAGAGAGTAACAGTAGATTTTAATCTCAATCGACCGAATAACAATAAAAAAAAACACAAAACTCGACAGCTATGCACGACATATCATTGTCTTGAAATTCTTTCAAGTAAATCCTTTCCAAAGTACGAACGTTTGCGGAAAAGTCTGATCTTGATGCAGCGATATAAACTAAAAAAACCGCTACGAAATCTAACGTGTTCAAGTTTCATGTTTTTGAAGGGCGTTAAGCTGTTTTCGATCTTCTTTAGAGAGATGACTCTGCCGATATTAGCCGAAGTTTGAAGTTTAAATGCTGTTCTTCCTCTAAGTCAATACTTATAAACACTTCGCGCCTATCTTCTAGAACTGAACTCGAAACGGAACAAATTGTTTTAACATAATTATAACGAAATCGTAATTTGCTTGTTATTTTTTCTCATTTCAGTGATTGCCAGGAGTTTATCGCAAGGCGCAAGTTCAAAAGGTGATTCCTGACACCTTTAAGTGTTTGTCATTATAGAAACAAGAATTCCGCTAAACGGTTTTCCTTCTTGTAATGATGCTAACAAAGTATTCTATGAATTTTGTTTTTTCATCATTAGATGTGACCAGCTGTGTTATCAAGGGAGATCGCAACCCGCATCCCATTAATTCCTATTTCATTACAAGTGACTGTACTTTGCAGTGCTATTGCAGCATAGGAGGGTCAGTTACTTGTTTGCAACTTTGTCCGCAACCGTCACCTCTTCAGTGTCCCCCCGGATCAGAGCTTCATGAAGACGAGGTTTCAGCCGGTTTAGAAGGGAGTCATTGCTCATGCAAAACACAATACTGCGTCCCAACTAAAGGTACCTTTTCTGTCGATGAAAAATGAAAACCAACTTCTTTCATCTCTTTGGTTTCCAAGACAACCCTAGAAAAGTAAATCTAGTATAAACATTTAGCACTTTTTTTTAATTTGCTATAAATTGGTAGACTTAAAAGCGCGAGCATGCGGTTAAAATAATACCTAAAGTTGCGTGTTTTTACCTTTTTCGTTTGTTTGCCAACAAATTACTCTCGACCGCCCCGGTCGTTCAAAACAAAACGAATTATAAATCGCTTCCTGAGCCAGTGACTTAACGTTAATCAAGTGGTCGAGGTTTTTTTTTTTTTTTTGCGTGCTACTTGATTTCGCGGTACTTTCTTTGTACACATTTGTAACCTTGTTAATCTCCGAAAGCTTTCGCCATCTGATACATTGTAAACTGCAGTGAAACGGATATTGTGTGCTTACAAAAGCATGGTATAATAACTCCCAAAGTAAATACACAGACACCGCGCTTATTATCCACTTGTGACTTAAGTGTGCATGGCGTTAGCACGGTCAGGAAATATCCCATTTATTTAATGCTAGAGGCAGTTAAACCTTAAGTCAAGAAAAACGATTCGACATTTTGATTCCTTAAGTGTGCAAGTTTAAACGAACGTCGGTATTAAGTACTATTTCAGTGTGCCGTGTTATAATTTCGAATGATGGGCCACTATTACGGGGTTAGGGGTGTTAGCAGTAACACCAGTTAAGCCCAGAATAAGTGTTTAAGAAACGAGGATATTGGATATGTACAGTAACAGGGCCGGCGCTTTTTTGCGCAGACGGTGATCTTTCCTATAATCCTCTTGACTTAAGAAGCCGCAAAGAGAGTTGCTTGTGATTCTACCTATGAAGGCCGCACTGACTGAAAGCAGCATGTCACGTGATGGACAAATTAGAGATATTCTTCAGTTTATTCTCTTTCGATTACGAAAATTCGAGGTCACGAGTCAGTATCAACCGCAAAAACCATCATATTAGAATTAATTTCTTCCTCTTTTTTTCGCTTAAGTGCCTCCGCACACAGATGATAATTTATATAACATGGAAACAAAAAAGTGTGCGGCGATACCATTCGCTAGATTCGCTGTCCTCTGCTAGATTCGCCGTCCTTGGACTCAATTTCCAGCAAGACTGTAGATTTGATAGGCATGTTAAGGACAAGTTGGCTGAGGCAAATAAATGCCTGTATGTTATACGATCTTTGCGAAAGGAGGGATGTAGCCAGCTTGAGGTAGATTACTTATTTAAGACCATAGTTTTGCCCAATGTCACCTTCGCATTAGCGGTATACGGTGCCTCAGAGCCAGAATTAACTACAGAGCAAGCTTTTCTAGACAGATGCCATAAAAGGCAATACATTTCAGTTAGGTTAGATATTAGAGCTTTATGGAAAAACAAGATCAGGAAGTTTTAAAAAAAAATTCTCAACTTAGTACCCACCCTCTACGCAAGCAGGTTCCTAAAATTAAGGTCATCAACTACAACTTACGCAATAAGAATAGTGCTTGCACACTTATTATTACAGAACGTTTTAAGAATACTTTTATCAATAGACTTACTAGATATAAATTTAATATGTAAAGAGATACGATTTTATTATACCATTTTATTAATTAATTTCTCTTCCTGGTGTAATAATATGTAACATAGGATATGTAGTTTTTATCTTATGAGAAATAAAGACTTTTATTATTGTTATTATTATTATTATTATTATTATTATTATTATTATTACACATTTACACACATTTACACACATTTGCCGTCACCTTGTGAATACAAACGTCTTATATAAATTTTATTTTTATTGAAATTTTTTTTAGTAACACTTTTACGATATTTTATGGATTGTAATTATGAATATTTTTAGCATTTTAGTAAGTTAATAATTGTAAACGTGAAATTATTTGAGAATTTTTTTTAATTAATTGTAAACGTAAGATTGTTTGAGAATTTTTTAATAAAGGTTTTATTTATTATTAAATTATTATTATTATTATTATTATTATTATAAAAAAACGATAAAACCTTTATTAAAAAATTCTCAAACAATCTTACGTTTACAATTAATTTAAAAAAATTCTCAAATAATTTCACGTTATTATTATTATTATTATTATTATTATTATTATTATTAGAGACACTGTCCCGGTCGAAATAACAAAATTGTGTTGACTTAATTTCCACGTTACATCGCCAAATGCCACCAAATATACAACTGAATTGGTTAAAAAGCTTCTATAGAGCAAAACAAAAGCAGTAGTTTGGAGATAAAGTAGAAGATTGCAAGGATGGAAGTGGATTACAGTTCAAGACATTTAATTTGATTTCATGACGGGTGGTCAAAAAATCAAAATTGCCATTCTTGTATAATAATTTTGACTTTATTTGCCATTATTTTGACTCTTTGGTTACTACATGTATTTCTTTGCTTTCTCGACTTTTGGCGCTTTTTTTCTTCCTATTTCAAGATAACAAAGCAAGCTTAAAGCAAGCTCCTGGCCACAATCATGAACACACGACTCATATAGGGGCTTTGACACCATTCAGTAGTATTACTTTAAGGTGGCTCCTAATAGTTTAAACATTCCTATCATGATACATCTATGATATTCATCACAGCTACACCAGTAAAGTTAAGAGAAAACGTTTAGTACATGTTTGACAACACTTAACCAATGAACAAATTTAGGTGGCTACGACATCAAAATTTGTTACCATGACAACGCAAAAAGAGGCCAAAAAGACTCCATTTTCAACCTTTTGAGGCTAATAACTTCAAAATTACTCGGTGAAATTTTTTCGATTTTTATATATTTTCGTCTTATAAACATAACAAACATTTGTGCCAATTTTGAAAAAAATCTGTACATAGGATTCAGAGATATGTCATTTTTACATAAATTTAAGGTAGCTCTGAATTCTGTGTACAGAATTTTTTTAAAAATTGTTAAAATGTTTCTCTTGCCAATTAAACAAAAATATATCGAAAACTAAAACTTTCACCGTGTAGTTTAGTTATTAGCCTCAAATGGTCCAAACTAGTATATTTTTTTTACCTCTTTTCGCGTTGCCTTGGTAACGAATGATGACGTCGTTTGGATACCACTTTGTTGAATGATAAAAGATTTACCGGTTTCAAGTAAACGATTTTTAGCCACACCATCGGGCTAACTGTAATGGAATGCAAAAGACGAGAGGGCTGAACAATATGGAGCCACCTTAAAAAGCCCAAAAGACATATTATTATACATTGGTGTCACTAGCTCGATTTTGATTGGCTATAAGCACGCAGCTAATTATTGCTTGCTGTTTCTGTTACGTCATACCTACAGACAATAGTTTTATGCATGCAGAAGTGACGTCATACCTACAGACAATAGTTTTATGCATGCAGAAGTGACGTAAGTTGTTTACTTACAAGTTGACTGCTGTGCATTGATCACTTTTTTGTGCGCGCTCTTGTCTTTACAAGTGCAGCTCAGGAATATGCATAATAAAACAATTATTGGATTCGGTTTTCGCATGATAGCGATAATTATCAAGGCCTCAGTTTGTGTTATCCGCCTCAGCCTTCGGCTTCGGCAGATAACACAAACTTTGGCCTTGATAATTATCGCTATCATGCTCAACCTCATCCAATAATTGCTGCGGAACGAGCGTAGCGAGTGAGCAGCAACATAATCAGGATTTAAGAGAAATATATGAGAAAAAAATATAAGCTAGGAAAAATCTCGATTTGATCGCTTTTTACCAGAATTCACTGCGCCACGAACACATTTTGGGCCAGAATGCACTGCGCCACGAACAATAGCCTCGCTTGCTGCTTCAAGCTCAGTGTTGGCTGCGAGATTTGTAATACAGTATTTTGGTCCAACATGTCCCAGTCGAAATCGGAACTGAAGTGTTGAAGACTACTACGAGTTGAGCGGGGACTGCGAGGCATGGTGATAGGACCGTTGAATGGCAAAGATTTTCGAAGATTGTACGGAATAAAAGACAAATTTGTTTTGAAATCACTCCGACAGGGGTCAATGAGCTGAGCGCTTGGGGACGCGAAACCTGAGCTGAGCTTGGGAGACGCGAACACACAGTAATTAACCTAAATTTTCACACCTTCCTCGTGGTGAACGCGTCCTTTGCTCAACAATATTCTACAGACATTGCAGGAAATTGATGCGTGAATTACAAAACAAAATTAGTCTTATTAGCTGGAATTTTCGTCGATTCATCCCGGTTACATTTGCTTTGCTTCCCCTCAAAAAACGAAAGAGAAAATTCTGTAGTACCAGCGAGACGATAAAACAGCATTGTTACAACAAATTTACCGCAGCAATTACTATCTTTTGGATACACTAGTTGTTAATTTATAGCAGTGTGGAAACCCAAACATATTTGGTCCAATTTTGTCTACAACTAATCTACTAGTGACCTAAAAGTAAAATGAAGTATCTTGGGCTGCAGATGCCCTGGATGGAAAGGCGATTGCAACTTGAAAAAATTGGGCCATTTTATCGCCTTGCTAAAAGTTTGATTATGGTGTATCCTTTCTTTGAAAATTCACTTGATATCTCTTCTTGGTGTTCTATAAGCATTTTGTGTTTAACAAAGGTACTTAGTGTTAATTTGGGGCAGTTTTGACCTAAACATGTCAGCCAATCCCCGCTCGTTTAAGAGCTGAAAATCTGTTGTATCATGGAATCATCCATTGTGTTGTGAAGCCTGGGTGCTTCCTGATAGGATTATAGCAATTCGAAAGGTTCCAACTCGTTAAACGAAGCACTAAACACTGACCTTTTAGCCTGAATTTCTTCTGGAGAAGTTCGGCCTGCTGACCTTTACTAACGTGTATGATTTACAATAGGATTTTCATTTGTGCTCGTGAGATTAACAATTGTACTAACCGTATTAAAGCTGCTCCTAAGTCGGTAAGCCCACCCATCTTGGCATTAGCTTTAGTTTATCTGGCACGAAAATTAAAACAACACCGAAATGTGGGGTATTAGCTGTTATATACATCACGGTATCTTTATTGAGAACTACTCAGATATCTCTGAGAATTAAGACGGTCGGAAACATTAAACCAATCGTTTCTGTGGAATATCTCTTCGGAAGTCTTCAAAATTCGTAAGTTATAAATTACATCAAAAACTAGAGTTTTCCTTAATGAAATGTCGCCTTAAACTTTCTTGACATCGGAAAATCTAATGCCTTTTGTTTACGGAGTGATAAAAAATGTCGTTTTCGGTACGAAATACAAACATACATACATACTTTATTACCACGTCCCCAAAGGGGATTTTCGAAATAAGGTCCGCTAGGAATTTCGCAAACAAGAAGGTACTGAGATAATAAATTCGGGGAGATAAGATAATTTTCCCTAAAATTTTCTGCCGTTGAAATAAGAAAAGATGTATTAGCTTTCACATAGTCCCCTTTAAATTCACTAAAATAATATAGAAAAAAAGTAGTAGAACTTCATTCCAAGCGTTTTTCTAAACAGACTTTCTTGAGTGTCTCCAAGGAAAGAAGCACTTCTGAATGGTTGCATCCTGTCTAAACACAACACTTGGAGTACAAAGCCATGTTTTGAACCATGTACAATGAGCCATGAACGGTTTAAATACGTCTGTTATTTGATTGAGTCTATTAAACATCGGTGTTGTTTGAAATATAATGAGATCGATTTAGTAAATATTTTGAACGCAGGAGCCTACTAAAAAATAATAAGATTGAGTAAGAAGCACGTTCGCCATAACCTATTGGCCTATAGTCTTAAAATGCACGCACGCAAATTGTTTTTTCTTCCGTGTCAAAGAGAATTAACTAAAACCAACAATTGCCCGAAATTCTCTCTCTTCTACGTCCTGATTGTTAACAATTTCGCGAAAAGAGCCATGACCATAAGTACTGTCCTTACAGAGCTACTAAGAATATTTTTCACGATTCTTTTTTTTTTTCCCGCGGACCATCAAGCATGAAATTTCCTTTCAGTTGAAATGGTAAATCCAGACGCTGCCTGATGACATTTTTAAATCCCAGTTATGTAGTAATCCAAAAAAATGCTAATGCGAAAGGTACGGAAGAAAAAACAAACGTTTTCCCGTTATCGGATTGAAAAATGGTTTTTAACAGTTTACTGAACACATTATTTCCTTTCGAAAGTGCAAAAATTTAAAAATCTGATCGAAGTGGCACTTTTAGATGTATCCATTCCAGTGCATTCCACTGAACAGTATTTTCCCATTGTCATGTTTGCTTTACAATTAAATCATCGAAATGTGGAAGTTTTTTGGAGTTGGTTCTGCTCCTCCCCAATTCAATATCTACTATGTATTTTATTCTGTTCTGTAGTTGTTTGTTACGGACCTGACAACAACGAAAAATACAAAGTCGGCGAGACATTCAATTTGGGCAACTGCTCAAAGACCTGTAGATGCAATGAAAACGGAGAAATATCATGTATGCCCATGTGTTCCAAGATAAAATGTGGCAAGGGAAAGCGGCCAAGAGGAAAGGGCGTCCTGATTGCGGTCGGAGAAAAAAAAGGATGCTCGTGCGAGATACAGGAATGTGTCCCAGGTATGCCTATTTTACGCCATCGGCTCAACTCTCATGTTAGCATAGCACAGCGGTTGTAAGTGCAATGCATGCGCAGTACGCGCCAAAATGTTGGAAGAAAATTGAGTCAACTCTCCACTTTAAACGAACTTAAGCTTTTTACGTGAATTATCAATGCAGAAGTTAGTAACTGTTAGTTATTAGTCAATTTTTCTTACGAACGTTACGAATATAAACGCTTCTTTATAACAATTTGAACATACAAGGCAAAACAAACCGGAAGTGGTTTCAATGTGGGATAAAGGTCACCAAAACTAGAAATGTTTAGTTTATTATGATGATGATGATGATGATGATGATGATGATGATGATGATGATGATGATTAAGCATTGCGTTTACTACTTAACTTTACTGCAGTTATTAGTGAACTTTAGATCGGACTACGAGTACGAGATTGAGCACGAGTACGACTTTTCAAACGTAGTTCGCGTGTTCTAGACGACCATTTATTACACCAATTTTATAACTAGAAACTCCTTATCTTCTGGACTGCAACAGGAAGGAGCAACAGCTCTGGGGACATGACTAGCTTTAAATTCAAAAGTCGTACTCGTACTCAATCTCGTACTCGTACTCAAATCTAAAGCTCACTATTATGTAACCCGCGTAAAGCGCGGGAAAACGCATGTCAGCAAGCCTCGATTGGTTTTGGTTTTACTTCTGATTGGTTGAGAAAGTGCCGCGAGATTTTTTTAGAAATCACAAAGCGTAGCAATGCAAAACCAAAGTAAACACGAATTTCTTTCGACACTCACTTGAAAACCACTTTTCTTGCATCGCCGCTTTGGCATGTACTCTCTTCTTTTCTAACACTATCATCACTTTCTAGTTCCCAAGAAGTTTTGCCGTGTAGACGGTCGGCGATTCAAGCCAGGTCGCGTGTTTATTACCAAAGACTGCAGGCTCAAGTGCCGTTGCAAGAAGAATGGGAAATCACGTTGCGCGCCTCTATGTAAGACGCAACAAAACATTCCCGTGTGTGGACGGGACGAAAGACTCGGAGACGTTCTTGAATTGTTTGCTGGTGGACGATGCTCGTGTGAAAACAAGAAATGTTTACCCAGCTTAAGTAAGTTTGTATGGTAATTTATTGATTGATCATTAAGAATACCAATTGTCCTTTTTTCAGTTGCGTGCTAAGTACCCTGGCCTCTGAGTGAAAGTGATGAGGTTGGCCGAGTTGACTTTGTTTTGATACAATCCCATCTGCTTTTCATATGTAAATCACGTTCAACAAAAACTAGTTAGCATAAGAACAACATGAATTTGGGTATAAATGTTCTTCCGTTTTACTTTATTTCAAGGAAACAACTGCACAGAAAATAAAGTGAATGGTCTTGAACGAAAGCAATGAAGAGGTAGGACGTTCTTCCAGGCCGTTGTAAATGTAAGTGAAGGAGTATACATTTGGCGCAAGAAGACATGGCTGTTGCAGAGAGTTGGCTTTTTTGGGGAGGTGGCTGTTAATGAACTATTACTAATGATAGTAATAATAAACACGTAATATAGTCATCTCTCTACAACTGCCAGAAAATTCTGTCCACTATTGCGTTGAGGTTCGACTGCAGTTGTTCCATAGCATTGCCGATGGTCACGATCCGTAGCATACATTGCAACCATTGTCCTTTAAGTCCCTTTTCTGTTGACCGACTCATCGCTGCCAGTGTGTTGCACACTGTTCAAGCTACCGATCCGCGACTTCGTTCGCCACAGTTGAAAATCATTGATTTGTGACGTGACGTCATCATACTGCCAGCAGTGAACCAAAAACTGATTAGCGCTAAATTCTCCGACATCTGAATAGATCGATAGTTACATTGCAACATCTTGCCCCAAGAATCTCCAGGGTTCCATTTTTATTAAACTCGTGAATACGCGAGGCCTTGAACAAGTTGCAGCATTTGGGCAGGAATTTCACTCAATCGGCCGTAAACATTGAGCCCGCGATATGCAATGGTCACCTGCCTTACCCATGGGGACGCTGTTGGAGGGAGGGGAGGGTGGGAGTTGGTCATAGGGGGTGGGGGTCGGTAGAGCAAAACGTCTATGAGAGTGGAGGGACCGTAGGTGTCCAGCGTATTATATTTAGAGCGGTTTGCTCATGGGAGCCTTTGGTTACATCGGTCTGTTACCGTTTAGACAGGGTGGTGACTAGAATGGATACTCCAAAATCAGGTTGGACCACCTCGGACGCCTCATTGAGACTTATATAACAGAGTAACTGGTTGGCTTGCAGTTGAGGTTGGGGTCAGCAGTTTATATAGTTAAATTTAGGACTAAGCAACCCGAGAAGCTAGGTGGTACAGTGGTACGGTAGGCTATGTAAGCCTAAGCCTAGCTGAGGTCACAGATTCAATCCTGAGTGGGGATTTTAGATTTTCTTTTTTACACTTAAAAAATTATTGAAAATAAATTTTAAGTGTCGACATTACGTTATATAATTCTCAGTAAGTGTCCGAGGTGGTCCAACCTGATTTTGGAGTATCCATTCTAGTCACGACCGTCTAGACACAATGACACGGAGTCAAAACCAAAGCCGATGAGTGCATAGATATTGGCAAAATGTTCCTGAAGCCAAGTAAGGGTAAAATTGATTTTATTCATGATGTTTCTCGTCTCTTTTTCAGGAACAGTGCACAATTAACGACGCGTTAACAAGTGCCATACCAGACCAGCAATATACATCAGTCAGCAAAGGCGTTATCAGTCATTTTCATGACACATTTGCACTTAGCATCACTGGTATAATACAACTTTTGCTTAAAACAGCGCTCCTGGAGGACATCTTGTACATAAATTCAAAAACAACACCAGGAACTACAGAGAGACATATAAGCGTCTTTTCAACAATGTTCCTATTAATATGAATCAGCTTTCAGTGGTTCTTTTATTGAAAAAAAAACCTGGTCCCGACGAACATTTTTAAACGCGAATGGCAGAGACAAAGAGGAACCTCTATAAAAAAATGATTTAAAAAGAACATTGTTTCGCGAGGATATTCGCAGGGACTATATAAGGTCTTGTCGTTTACAGTTTATCTCACTGACATTCCTTTGCATGCAAAACAAAACAAAACAAAACAAATATATATATATATATATATATATATATATATAAACAGTTTCTTACTATGAAAATTACCATCTCTTTCAAATCTTCATATATTCAGTTTTCTACGTATTTTTCCACGTTTTCTGTTTTTTTCTACGGTATTTTTCCAGATATTTTGGAATCTTATTTTATGTTGTTCGCTTTTTGAGAAGACAGCGAAGACAACAAATCCAGACCGAACTTCAATCGTTACATATGATCGTGTAAGGTAATGATTGCGCCAAGGTACTCATTATAATTAAGGACAGACTAACTGAAATAAGATAGCCTTTTAACGTCTTTATCGTGCATTTTTCTCCAGTAAAGAGTTATCTATTTAATTCTGAACATTATGATTATTTGATATGATGTAATCCTCATGTACTCGCCCAAGTTCATCCTCCTCTGCTTCTCAGTAAAATCGCATGTTCGTACCATTGTTTAGACCATTTCAGCGCTCTGCCCACGAGTGATTTAATATATTCGTGGTACTACAGATATTTAGAATAATCCACTCGTTCGATAAGACTCCAAAAGACTCCAAAGACTCCAATAGCCCTTAACGTAGATGAGTACGCCACGCCAACATATCAGCGGTTTCTCGCTTTCTTGACCCTATAGTCTCGTTTTGATGTTTATATGCTCATCGTCGTCAGAGGTTCTCGTAAACATCAAAACGAGACTATACGGTCAAGAAAGCGAGAAACCGCTGATATGTTGGCGTGGTGGACTCATCTACGATAAGGGCCATTTCGACATGCGAATTCAAACTTCGAGCGCGTTAAAACTTGCATAATCATCCAACTATTCATTGAATATTTTAACTCGTTTCTCTTTAACGACAGTTTTTAACCTGTCTGTCTTTTGGTATTCCGAACCGATGTTAGAAAATGAGGACGCTGAGAGAAAACTGGTGAAAAGTGAAAAGCGGGAAAAGATCGTTAGATGAAACGCTGAAAGTATTTTGAATAGTAGCTTGAAGAAAATATATAATCGAATGAATATGAGGCAAAGTCGTATCAATATTTTAAATTGATAAATACGACAATAATATGCACGAGAACGCGCAAATTCTACAAATTATTGTTACATAGATATATTTCAAGATGATTAATATAAAAAAACAATCGAACGTCTATTGCATGTCGCTACTTCATACTTTTGTCATTGAGACGCACGTAAATTAAGTATTTTGTACTCCTTAATATATTCAGGCAAATTGAAGAAACTCAATAAGTATAAGTAAAAGACTGAGTTAGCCATGCATAACTGGTTAAACGTTCAGAACTGATAGCGTGAATAAAAGATGGACACGTTCTGGTGTCCTAACGAGTTGGCCGAGAATGGGAATTAGTTCCACCCACTTCAACATGGCGTTTTATTTTTTCGTTTTAGAAAAAAGAGAACAATACACATAGCAAAAAATAGATAGGTTGGAGATCATGCATCCCGAGTTAATATTTTCATTCAATTTACTACTAACAGTGGCCAAGATGAAAAGAAGAAAAAAAATTTGTTTTACAAAATATCGAAAAACAAAGGCCAACAAATGAAGGTACTCCTTAAGAACTTTCATATGAATGGTCACAATTAGGGTTTCATCCACAGACTCATAAGTTAGAACCACCTTGTACAGCATAATAAACAGCACCACAGGGAAGTACTGCTCAATAGCTTTCATTTGAATGGTCACACTTTAGGATTTCATCCACAGACTCAAAAGTTAGAACCACCTTGTACAGCATAATAAACAGCACCACAGGAAAGTACTGCTCAACAGCTTTCATTTGAATGGTCACACTTTAGGATTTCATCCACAGACTCAAAAGTTAGAATCACCTTGTACAGCAAAATAAACAGCACCACAGGAAAGTACTGCTCAATAGCTTTCATTTGCATGATTGGTCACAATTTGGGATTTCCATGATCCACAGACCCAAACGCGAGAACCACCTTGTACAGCATAATAAACAGTACCATAGGAAAGTACTGCTCAATAGCTTTTATTTGAATGGTCACAACTAGGGATTTCATCCCCAAACTCAAAAGTTAGAACCACCTTGTACAGCATAACAAACAGTACCACAGGAAAGTACTGTCCAATAGCTTTCTGATTTGAATGGTTACACTTTGTCCACTTTAGGATTTCATCCACAGACTCAAAAGTTATAACCACCTTGTACAGCATAATAAACAGTACCACAGGAAAGTACTGCTCGATAGCTTTTATTTGAATGACCACACTTTAGGATTTCATCCACAGACTCAAAAGTTGGAACTGCATCACTGTCACATGACACAAGGTTTCTCCTTTATATCATTGATCCGCCAGTAGTTAAATACAATGTATACGCATTGTTATTGGCAAGAAAAAGTTTCAATCAACCTGCAGTTACCATTGCATTGGTTAAGGTAGTGCGTATCGTAGCCGAGAAAGACTGTAGAATTTGTATTTTTTTACGTATAGTTGGTAACATTGTTATCATGTTGTTGTATATTAGTGGTCAAAAGAAAATAAATTTGTAACGCTGAGCGAGTATTTCACTGAAGTTATATGTCTTAGAATTGACTTTCCGAGCGGTTGTCCGCCTCAGGGAACCCAGGTTTTTTCACAGTGTTTCCGGATCATTGGTTGGTTGGTTTTTGAGAGAAGCGGGGGGAGATATAAGCTAACAACGGATCTCAAATTAAGCGATTCGGTCGCGAGGTGATGATTGTTTTTGTAATGAATTTGCGGTTTTGGTTATAGCCCACTCCGAAAAATACCATAATAATCTTTTACGTGCAGGCTCAGCCTCACCGGGGTGTAATTATTCAAGCCTCCTTTGTTAGAATGGTACAATGGAATTCAGAGTACATGTAGGAATGCTAGGACGTAGCATTATGTGTTCGTATACAAATGTGCACCGTATGCAAATTCCCAAGAAGTTGAAGCATAGCACGTGCAGTTCGTGCTGAAAACAAAAGAAATTGGAAAAATCAGGCTTACGTCAAGCACCACCCAAACCTGCACTTTAAAGAGTATTATGGTATTTTTCATAGTTTCTGGAGTGGGGAATTAGTATTATTCTGGACTATTGCTGGTTTGCAGTGCCGTCACGGCGGCCATGCATGTTGGTGGTCAAGAACAAAAGCGTTTCTCTCTGCTGGGAACTAAACTCTATTTTCATGCAAATAGGCCATTTGCACGATGACGTCATTTGACTACTACTACCAGAATCCTTCAGTTTTTTGTTTTGTAGTGCAAATTAGGGCTATTGTTATTTAAACCGCACTGGGATTACAAAATTTAAATAAGAAAGGAAAAACGAAATGAATTCTGGTAGTAGTAGTCAAATGACGTCATCGTGCAAATGGCCTATTCTGCGTCAAAAATAGATCATTTCCGAGTTGCCTTTAGCCTCTCTATCAAAGCGAGGCTAGGTGCGAAACCTTTGATATGAAAATGAGTCTTCATTCACATGCAAATAACTTTTTTGTGCATATGAATGAAAACTCATTTTCATATGAAAGGCATAGCGCACACGCAATCACTATCTTTCACAGATTATACAAGGAACTGAATACTACGTGCTCTGTGATTGGTCGATGGCGCGCTATGATCTATCATCAGAGTACAGACGCACGGCTGACGTCATATAAAAATTGTTTGCTTTGTTTTGTCCAACATGGCGCACAGCTTTGAAAATGTTTCCGAGATTATTCTGGATTGAGCAAGTGAAAGCCTCGAAAAATGTTTAGCAGGAGCTGTTTACGAGCAAGAAAAAGAAGACTTGAAAAACACCTGAACTGAAACAAATCTTCGAACAGTCGAGCGCTACGAGGCAAGTTCGTAATTAGTTTTACTCTTTTTGTTTTGTTACTCTTTTTGTTAAATAGACAATGACAATTGAGCAATCCCGATCCGCGGATTCGAAATAGACTATACGTTGAATATTTGATAACTACATTTTAAGAACACAGAAAGGAAAAAAACCCTTGTGTGACCCTTTTTTATCACGATTTCCCCTTTCAGAAGGTGTTTCTAACTTGTATTTGTTTTGCTCCTGAATAAACTTTTATGTTATCTTAAATTAACTTTGCAAGAGAGCCTCTGGTTATGGCGTGTTTGCGCGCGATGGCGGGAATTCAACAGAGGTCTCGTGACTAAAAGAATTCTTTCGGATGCAATAGAAGCGAAACCCGTTTGAACCGAGCTTCGTGAGTCGAGTCTCTCATTATAGCATCCATGAACGGCAAAGTTTCTTTCTTGCTCTTCTTTTGATATCTCATTTCTAAGACGCCAGCAGTTCGTCTTGGCAACAGCTAAAGAATCTAACAGCGGTCTCACCATGGTTTTCTCTGATGTGTACCGTGATGTAGTTTCTCCTTGAAGAATTTCCGTTTTGATCTTTTGTACTTTGATCTGTTCTCGCTTAAGATCCATCCACAGGAGGTCGATTTGCTGCTCGCGAGAGCCAGCGGTTAATGAAGTGGAGCTGCAGCAGTTCTCATTGGCTCTTTCGTTTGTTCTTAGCGAATCAAATTTCAAATTTGTGCCACGCATTTCATAGTCACGTGATGCAGTTTTGTCTCTCATGCGTTCCATTTTCACATGGCCTGTTGAATGAATTTCCTCACGTTCTCGAAACCGCTTCAATTTCCTCTCTAAATTATAAAGTGTGCTGCGAGAAAAAGCAGAGTCGGATGGTTGTTCATGCGTCGAAACCCATCGTTTCTTGCTGTGAATGAATTTCAGCTCCCTGCTGTAACCAGATAAACCCAAAATATTTCTCCACTTACGTGCAAGAAAAAGAGCTACGTAGCCTTTCACGGTTAAGTCTGGCACTAGCCTCAAAATGAGATTGAACTGCGTATCACGTGGTTTGTTTGTTAGGTTCATGTTATGAACTGCCTCGGAGCTCTCCGCGCTCAGCATTCTGTGATTGATGGGGCCTGATGCGAGGAGCGAGCTCCACTGTTTAAGGACTCGTCCCAGTTCCGTTGCTAGAGACGCGGCTTTTTTGTCAGCGAAGAGTTGGTGAAGAGGTTTGTAAATCGAGGAAAAGAAATGTTCATAGAGTTGGCCGGACTCGCGGCAGGCTTGTAGGAATCTAATCAACATGTCATTAGGATTTCCCATTAAACTCCCTTTTGTTTTCGCCTCCTTCATTCGCCCAGGGAGGTTTTGTTCCCAATAAATGAGATCTTCGATCTACGAGGATAGAAGCATGTCAAACAAATCAGATATAAATACGGCTTTAAATGTATTGAGGGGTATTTGTTAGGCCACGTCCGTGCTTATGTACACTATCAATAGCCTATTACTCTTGACAATATAAACTTCAAGATAGAGTAAACTCAATCTGTTTCCATACACCTGGCCTTCAATTATGTGGAGTCTTTAAATCTACTAGATTACAGTGAAAATCCGCCTTGTTTTTAGTATTTATTCATACCTACATGTAAGGTTGGGTGTTTTCATTCATTTAAAACAAGTTACTTCCGTTACTAATTAATAAGGATAACGATATACAGCCAATAATACTTGGAGTTGGAAAGAAAAAAACTTGTCTAAACGTGTTTTACCTGTTTTGTGGACACCAGATGTGTTACTGTCACGTCACGCAATCTCTGGCGTCTCCACGACTTCCAGAGGGAAGTAACTTGTTTGAGTCGCCAATAGAGATCCTCCAAAAACATATTTTTATCCGCTAGAAACAACTCGAGTTCCTCTTCAAAGCGAAGCAGCTCCCTGTCTAGTTTTGCTTCCTGCGCTGCTTGGGACACTTCTCTCAGATCCTCTAACTAAACAAGAATTATGGAATTTTAATGATGCGATTAGCCTGTTTGTGGGGCCGGGCAGCAGATTAAGACCGGCTCACGAACGAGCGGAGAAAACGAGGGGAGACTAGGGAGAGGGGGTGCGCCTTGCGCACATGATCCCCCTCCGTCAGCACTCGCGATATTTTTCCTTCTGTGCCGCCGCGCCTATCCTTTGCTTCCCACTATCTGAACGCATGGAACAGGCTACCTACTATCTGAATGAATGGAACAGGCTACCCACTATCTGAACACATGGAACAGACTATGAAGCGATAGAATCCAAGTAACATCTATGACATCATAGTTTATTAAGCACAATGGTTATGACACCTGAGAAATTTCTTTGTTCGATGACAGTTTTGTTAGCGTTTTTCGGCCTTGACCGTGTACAACCACAATAGATTTTGAATTTTGTTCGAGCAACTCACCAACAGAAATGTTTCCCTTAAGTTATTTAATCATAGCGTGTGCACGGCTGTAGTTCCTTTGTATCGTCATTCTATACAAGGTTTCATGACCAGTCCCCTCGACTAACTATAATGACGTCTATTTCCAAAGATGCCAAATTGAATCATGCACTATTCATCTCCAAGCATTAGGTGAAGGGGTTGGTTTCTTCAGAAACTATGGTGCTGCGTTGGTGGGCCGGGGAGTGAAACACGAATTGTTTTGTTTTTCAACTGACTTCATAAGGTAAATTGGTCACCGTAAACTGAGAAGTGATTTAAAAGCCTACTTTAATTTCTAGCGCTAGTTCTTCCGGAGCGAATCAATGCAAGGAATTGTGGGTTGTGTGTGTGGTTTATAATAAATTAAACGGCGGAGCTATGCTATTGGTGAAACATGGTAACTTGAAAAATAAGAATAAATTAGTTGAATGAAAAGCGTTTGTTGCTTCACGTGAGGATTAAGTGTCGATTTGGAATATGAATTTTTGCTCTAAATTTTTACGATTCGTACCTTGGTCCTTCTTGTGGTCAAAAATAAACGAGGAGGAAACAAACAGTTGACAATTTTAACAGAGTAAGTTTTCAAGTCCCTGGTCAAGTTGTACTACCTATTATTTTTTTTCAAATAACTGTGCGCATGTTGGGCCCAGCCAATATGAAAGGAGATAGTGATTACAAATTAATTGGAGAGAGTAAATGAACGTGCGCTTAGATTTGTATATAAGGACAAGAAAAACTCTTACGATGGATCGGTTTGCATAGCACACTAGAGGGACGTCGTATCCAGGACATGTTAATCACAATAAATAGTTGCTTTCAGGAGAAGGCACCGACCCCCATTGTGAACCTACTTAAAGTAAAGGACACAAAGTATAACTTAAGGGGCACAAACATGCTCTCATTGCCCAAAGTAAGAAGCACCAAGCATGGTCTAAGGTCTTTTCGGTACTTCGCTGCAAAGAAATGGAATGCGCTGCCGGATTCGATTCGCGCCATGGCCAGCACTAGGGAATTCTTAAGTAGAATTCGTTATGTAGTATTTTAAATATTGTAATTATTGTAGTTATGTAGCTTTTTTAAATTGTAATTTTAATTGTAATTATACACGTATTAATAGATAAATAATTAATTTCTAGATATTTTTGGATTTTTAAATTTAGATTAGCTAAAATTTTATTTTTCCTTTTGTTTTGTAATCTATTTGTTTCTCATTTGTGGGCTTCCTGTAAAGTAGCTTTCAGCTAAGTGGAGTGCCACGTTAAATAAAGTTCTATTCTATTCTATTCTATTCTAATGATCACACACCCGCCGGGAAGAAGTTAATAGTAAAGACGAATAAACAGAGGAATGTTTAATGAGAAATGTTCAGGAAATCGCTAACAATGAAAGCCAATAACGTTTGATCTTTTTGGTTCTTTTTGCTGAATAATTCTGCGGCAGAAAATTTTAGAGAAAGAAATGTCCCGAATTTACTAGCTGCTTTCACCTTTATGAAAATCCCAGTTGACCTTATTTCATACCCAGAACTGTGTTTTTTATCCCTCCGAAAACAAAAGGCGTTGAAACTTTCCGATGTTACGAAAGTTTGAGACGACATTTTACTAAAGAAAGCCGAACAGCTTCCGAACATTTTCCGAACACTTTTTATCCCTCCGTAAACAAAAGGCGTTGACATTTTCCGATGTTACGAAAGTTTGAGGCGACATTTTACTAAAGAAAGCCGAACAGCTTCCGAACATCCTCCGAACATTTTACGAACATTTTACGAACATTTTCCGAACACTTTTTATCCCTCTGAAAACAAAGGGCGTTGAAATTTTCAGATGTTACGAAAGTTTGAGGCGACATTTTACTAAAGAAAACACTAGCTAATAATCAAATTTATTACGAATTTTTAAGGCGACTATAAGGACTTCCGAAAAGCGTTCCACCAAAGGTGCCCCTGAATTAAGACAAGCTGGGGAAGCATCATTTAAAAATCTTCAAAACTCACATAATTTAAATAAGAAGCAATATTCAGTGATCAAAATGTGAAATAAATTCCTCCTTCCTATCTAAACCTTCAGATCCATATACCAACGTCAATTTTTATCAAAGTTTCCAGGTCTTTTTACCACAGCAACAGAAGTTTGGGAAAAAGTAATATTTTCGATACGTCAGGGTTTTCTTGGATACGTCAAGTACAAAACAAATTTAATGAGAACAATTTAATTTAAATACAGTACATGGAAAACAATATTCTCAATATTAAGGAATCATCGAAATTAAATCACTGAAAATTAGAATCATCGATCATAGGACGAAACGCACCATTCTGACCGATCTTTATTTTGTCGATAAGATTGAAAAATGTAACATGTTAGAGTTGTTTTTAGCCACTTAAAAACACGCTGGTAACTTCGTTAAAATAGTTCTTGTTGAAATTTTGGGGAAAGGAAATTACTTACATTATATGAAAATTTTTTATGAATAAAAACATTCCCCAAAAAAAAAAATTGACATTAATATACTCACAGAAGTTCTTGATTTATCCAGTAAAAACATGATCGACAGACTGGACGTTCAAGATGCTTGAATCTGGCAGAATAGGACTTATAAAAACAGTGTTTAATGAGCACTTCACCAAGATACACAAGCTTTTATTTCCAAGTTAGATGAAAGAGATAAATTACAAATATTTTTATTGCTGCTATAGCCACTCGTTTCCAAGCTGCAGCTTCGAGTGTTGGCGTTAATTGCGGTTTCGCAAACCGCTTTTTATCAATCAAGTTTTGTTTGCGATGAGCACCTACCAAAGACTAACTTATCGAACACTTTTGTTTTTACGCGCTAATGAAATTCCACGCTGTGTTGAGGTGAAAGCGCTTTTGTGATTGGCGAGAGAAAATATTATAAAAAATAACCCGCATCACCGCAAAAGTAAAACTAATAAAGTACATTAAAAAGCATGGCGATTCTGTTTAAAATACACACTAAATTTTAAACTATAAACTTTTACATTTTCTTTACTGGAATTAATCAATTTTCATTGTACTTCTAAACAAAAAGATCTTTAATATAAAAGACTAAACTTAGCATAATTCTGTCAATCGAAAACGGAACCTCTGATTGGTTCTCGAAAATAGAAACGATTACATAATACATTCCTTGCGTGACGCGTTACACAGAGTAACTGTCTTTTGACCATGTATCAGTAGCTTGTCGAGTGTGTGATCGTCCGGGTTAGTGTGGTTCTGAAAAGAACTGTTAATGTTGACAATGACTGACTGGCTGAGAAACAAACTGCATAAAAGTCAATTCCTATTCTTGGTTTTCATTCAATATCCAAACACAAATGCGTAAAAAATAAATAAATAAGTAAAGTATTATAAATCCGCCATGTTGGTGTTTCTTTTCAGGACACAAAGGCCATCAGCGGCAATAAAACTGCTTCAAGAAATAAAGCAGTTTATGAAATAAACCTAAATAAATGTTCCCAGTTTTTCTTCAGAACGATCAAGATGGCTCTTTTATAATGCTATAGTTTCTGAAAATTGAAAATAAATGTAAACCTATATTGGTTTATGTGACATTTCAGAATCTAACTGTTTTGGGCCGTCCTAACGGACGTGAAAATTTCCACAAAGATTCATCTCACTGAGGTGTGAAATATGTCAAAAGAAGTACTTTGTGGTGGTAGTTTAAAGTGGTTTTACTTCATCTGTGAAATAGATAGCAGGATTTTACGCCGTAGTACTTCGTATCAGTTTCTATTATCCTCGAATATTAGAGCGATTACAGTTAACCCGTGAAATAAGTTAGTAGAATAGTACGCACTATTGGACAATAATTCCATTGTTTTCTTTTTTTCATTTGGACTATCACACACTAATTGTTAGATTGTGAATCACTCTATCAAGGTCTAGCGCTAGTGTAATAGATAGTGATAGATAGTGTTACACACTAACTTATAGTTTCTGTTTCACAGTTGAAGTAAAATCACTCTAGTAGATGTGAAATGACTCTGTTTATAAAGTAGGACATGTTATTTCATTGCAATTTTCAGCTTGAATTCGGCAGGTGCCAAAAGCACGAAACACTGAAACCGAACTGCAGTTAGTGAGATACTATACAAAATAATTACAAAGCACAACATATTACAAAGTGAATTTATTATGTCATACTCATAAAAATAAATAATACAGCTTTATAAAAGTTTCGGCTTCTAGCTTTGAATAAAAAAATATCCTTATCTTCGTTCATCTTACTATTTACACTACAGACGATAACATTTATTGGATATTTGAATATGGCATCCATTGGTTATTTGAATATACGCATTGCATTTCACAGATGATATAAAAGATGTAAAATTTACAACACCAGGTCAAATTTATTGTAAAAGTTTAGTATCTGCGTCTTAGAAAAGAACAAATAAAATAAAATATGCATGAAATTTGTGATTATCGCAATGACGCTGAAAAAAAAATGAAACTTTTGTCTTGTATTGCAACCCTCTACAAGCCAACTGGAGAGCTGATTAATTGTGAATCAGCTGCGTCTCATTTTACTCCTCCTCGTGTATGATATATTACTTGAATCATTTTCCTCAATAATTACAGAGACGTAAATAATGTAAACCTAACCACGGGGCGATTCTGACTTTAAACGCACCACCCACCCATAAATCCAGAGATTTCGCCTTTTTCCTACTTTACTAGGCCCACAATATTCAAGAACAAATGGTAAAAGACCGCCGGACAGTTTGGCAAGTTTCCATCTAAGCTGGCCCATTGACTGTGGACACTGCATGCATACGACACCTGGGCTAGTTGCAAGTGACTTGGTCCTCTGGGAACTGACCCAGGGAGAAGCCTCACGAGACGGACAGGCCCTTAAGTACATAGATCTGCTCCGGCGGGACACGGGTCTTCATACCGCGGTAGAGATCAAGACATGGTGGACCGTGATGTTAGGCATGTCATTATAGTCCGAGGAGACTCGACTTGATAATATTGACTGTAACACTGTCAGTAGTTTTCGCTGCATTCCTCTCTTCCTCCGTTTTCCAGTTGTGAGATTCAGAAGTCCCTTGTTCCTAGAATGGAATCGTTCCCAGATTACCGACGGTCTCTCTCTGCGTTTCCAGCAAGGCACGCATCTCAATGTAGTCGAGGTCAGCCTGAGACACAACGGGCTGCTTGCTATCACTGTGTGCTGCTGTAGGGGGGTAAAGATACATGATTTACATAAGACAACAGAATAAACAACAACAACAACAAGCCTGTGACACAACGGGCTGCTTTCTGTCATTATGTACTGCTGTAGGGGGTACAGATACATGATTTACATAAGATAAACAGAATAAACAACAACAACAAGCCTGTGACACAACGGGCTGCTTGCTGTCATTGTGTACTGCTGTAGGGGGTACAGATACATGATTTACATAAGACAACAAAATAAACAACAACAAGCCTGTGACACAACGGGCTGCTTGCTGTCATTATGTACTGCTGTAAGGGGGTACAGATACATGATTTACATAAGATAAACAGAATCAACAACAACAACAAGCCTGTGACACAACGGGCTACTTGCTGTCATTATGTACTGATGTAGGGGGTACAGATACATGATTTACATAAGATAAACAGAATCAACAAAAACAACAACAAGCCTGTGACACAACGGGCTGCTTGCTGTCATGTGTTGCTGCAGGGGAACAGATATACACGATTTACATACGACAACAGAATCAACAACAACAACAACAATAACAACAAGCCTGAGACACAACGGGTTGCTTGCTATCATCATGTGTTGCTGTAGGGGGGGGGGGGGGGGGTACAAATACATGATTTATATAACAAGACAACGGAATCAACAACAACAACAACAACAAGCCTAAGACACAACGGGATTGATGCTGTCATTGTGTGCAGGTTTATGGGGGTAAAAATACATTGATACTGTAAAGGGGATACAAATACATGATTTACATAAGAAGACAACATAATCAACAACAACAAGCCTAAGGGTGACCCCCGAGGGAGACGCGCATAAAAATTGATGGGGGTAAAAAATTTCGTAAACGTACCAGAATCTCTAATTGTGGGTATGGCTCAAATTTATGTTCATCCTAGAAGTACCTTTTCCCAAGAAGTTTCTAGTTACAGCTTCCTGTTTTCTGGCAAAAGCCCGTCTAGCCGCAACTTTGTTATTGACTTACCGCTTTTCTTGAGAGCGGTCATGAGAGTCGCCAATGGACGGAAGACATTTGAATCGGCATCTGAAGAAGATCGTGAAACAAGGAGCAAACTGTGACCATGCACGCTAAGGCTATCAAGCAGTACTTTCCCGTTGGGCTGTTTATTACAATTACTGTTTATTTGTGTAAAGTGGTTCTTACTTTTGAGTCTGTGGATGAATCCATAATCCAGTGTGACCATTCAAATGAAGTGTATTAGACGGTAGTCAGTACTTGCCTGTATTGCTGTTTATTGCGCTGTATAAGATATCTCTAGTTTTTGAGTCCGTGAATCGAATCCTAAATTTTCACAGCTCATAATGTCGTTATGCTGAAAACAGCTGAGTACTTTAACAGCATTTAGACTTGCATGACTTACCAGAGAAACTTGTCGACCTGCCTTCAGGAATGCCTTCTTTTGCGCCACCATACGAGTAATCCAAGTTCTCACGAGCACCTGTCAAAAAGCCAACATGTTCCTGATTATAGCAGCTTCTACAGGAGTTTGATAAAACAGTAAACTCTATTAAGACGGACATCCCTGTTAGGCGAACACCTCTGTAAGACAGACCTCAATTATTGGTTGCGGCCAAATTTCACTTGTTCGTCTGTAACTAAACTCTCTCTAAGGCGGACACCTCTCTAAGACAGACATCAATTATTGGCTGTGGCCGAATTTCACTTGTCCGTCTGTAACTAAACTCTCTCTAAGGCGAACACCTCTCTAAGACGGACATCAATGATTGGCTGGTTCTGGCTGAATTTCACTTGTTCGTCTGTGACTAAACTCTCTCTAAGGCGGACACCTCTCTCAGACGGACATCAATTATTAGCTGGTTCTGGTCGAATTTCACTTGTTCGTCTGTAACTAAACTCTCTATAAGGCGAACACCTCTCTAAGACAGACATCAATTATTGGTTGTGGCCGAATTTCACTTGTCCGTCTGTAACTAAACTCTCTCTAAGGCGGACAGCTCTCTAAGACGGACATCAATTATTGGCTGGTTCTGGCTGAATTTCACTTGTTCGTCTGTAACTAAACTCTCTATAAGGCGAACACCTCTCTAAGACAGACATCAATTATTGGTTGTGGCCGAATTTCACTTGTCCGTCTGTAACTAAACTCTCTCTAAGGCGGACACCTCTCTAAGACGGACATCAATTATTGGCTGGTTCTGGCTGAATTTCACTTGTTCGTCTGTAACTAAACTCTCTATAAGGCTGACACCTCTCAAAGACGGACAGCTAGATCTGGTCCCGAAGGTGTCCATAGACGGAGTTTACTACTCTTAAGGGACAATGTTCCACTGAATTATGGAAATTTTCGCTTGCCTAATGCCCGTGTTATAATGCCAAATGCCAACAAATATACAACTCAAATGGATAAAAAGATTCTACAGAGCAAAACAGAACAAGTATTTTGGAGATAAAGTGTAGGATTGCAAGGATGGAAGTGGATTACAGTTCATCAAATTTGAATTTGTGACAGGTGATCAAGAAATCAAAATTGCCATTCTTGTGGAATTTTAACTTTTTTAGCCGTTACTTTGTCTCTTTAGTTCATATTTCTTCGCTTTCATCGCTTTTGGTAATTTTCTCTTCCTATTTCAAAACAATAAAGCAAGCTTAAAACAAGCTCGTGGCCATAATCATGAAAACACGACATATCAGTCGGGACAGTGTTTCTTTAAGCAATCTTTTCGATTGTTCTGTTGTTCAGTATTTTACAAAATAAACTTTGACATTTTTCTTGAAATTCGATTCTGCTTACTCTTGGGAATAGAGCGTTTGTACGTGACGTCACGGCTGTCAAATTGGTGTCCCAAAACAATGAAATGGCGGCCATATCGGTGTCCTATGGGACAAGGTAGAGTCTAAATGCTATAGCTCAGAAGGAGGTCGGACACCTTGATGAGAATATATAACGGAGTAACTGGTTAGCGTTCAGTTGAGGTTGGGGTTAGCAGTTTATATTGTTAAATTTAGGCCTAAACAACCCGAGAAGCTAGGTTGTACTCTGGTACGGTAGACTATGTAAGCCTCAGCCTACGTGAATGATCACAGATTCAATCCTGAGTGGGGATTTTACATTTTCATTTTTACAGATAAAAATTTATTGAAAATAAAATTCTATGTGTCGACATTACGTTATATAATTCTCAATAAGGTGTCCGACCTCCTTCTGAGCTATGGCAGGCAGACTCTACCATGGGACTAACTTATTCAAACATCCCCTATTGTTTTACTACTCCAATATGGCCGCCGGTCACGTGAGTGAAAACACTCTATGAACGGTAAATATAGATGCATGAAACAGTACCTCCAGGGCTGTCTGTTATCAACAAGTCTTCTACAAGCCGCTGAGAAAGATATCTGGCAAGGTAAAATATCAGTAACGAAAATCAACGTGAAATTAGCTACATAAAGCGGTTTTCAATTGAGTGTCGAAAGTAATTTCGCAATTGCCTTGGTTTTTCATTGCAGCGCTTTGTGATTGGCTAAAAAATCTCGCGCCACTTTCTTAACCAATCAAAGGTAAAATCAAAACCAACTGTTTGTTACTCGCACGCGTTTTCGAGCTCTGATTGGTTCATTGGATTGTCTGCGACTGTTGTGATTGGTCAAAGTTATTACTTTGATTTTACTACACTCAAGTGAAAACCGCTCAATGCCACCAACGATCGAAATTACAGGTACTAAGGATGGCCATTAGTGAATCACAGACATCGTTTGGACAAGTGCTGGACTACCCAGCTTTCTCTGGACTTTTGAGTCCGATATTCTAGATACTCGTTGTGCAATGCTGTTTTAAAAACTCGAAATAATGTATGGCTTATTAGCGCTTTGCCACCCAACAATTTTTGCAGTTTTGGACGGCTCATTGTTTACAGCCGATCGAACGAACGACTGAAATCTACAACTAGTCAAACGCTTCGTAGCTGCTTACCCGAAAGTAACTAAGTTACAATTTAACGCGCTTTACCAAATCGAGATACAAATTCGGCCATCGCGATCAGCTCACCTAGCTTTAAATGGGTGTTCCCAATGCAGTAAGGCATCTTTGGCAGAAGCCTGTACATGAAAATAAACAGACAAAAATTGTTGATTAACTGTTTTGTGTGATGGATCAATGGTCATCAACATTGTCACCATCACCATTATCGTCATCGTCACTATCATTGTTACCATAATCATTATCAACATTGTTACCATAATCATTATCAACATTGTTACCATAATCATTATCAACATTGTTACCATAATCATCATCAACATTGTTACCATAATCATTATCAACATTGTTACCATAATCATTATCATCATTGTTACCATAATCATTATCAACATTGTTACCATAATCATTATCATCATTGTTACCATAATCATTATCAACATTGTTACCATAATCATCATCAACATTGTTACCATAATCATTATCCACATTTTTACCATAATCATTATCAACATTGTTACCATAATCATCATCAACATTGTTACCATAATCATTATCAACATTGTTACCATAATCATCATCAACATTGTTACCATAATCATTATCCACATTTTTACCATAATCATTATCAACATTGTTACCATAATCATCATCAACATTGTTACCATAATCATCATCAACATTGTTACCATAATCATTATCAACATTGTTACCATAATCATTATCATCATTGTTACCATAATCATTATCAACATTGTTACCATTATCATTATCAACATTGTTACCATAATCATTATCATCATTGTTACCATAATCATTATCAACATTGTTACCATAATCATTATCATCATTGTTACCATAATCATTATCAACATTGTTACCATAATCATTATCAACATTGTTACCATAATCATTATCATCATTGTTACCATAATCATTATCAACATTGTTACCATAATCATCATCAACATTGTTACCATAATCATTATCAACATTGTTACCATAATCATTATCAACATTGTTACCATAATCATTATCATCATTGTTACCATAATCATTATCAACATTGTTACCATAATCATCATCAACATTGTCACCATAATCATCATCAACATAATTCATAGCTCTAAATATCTATAGCTCTAAACATTTTTACAAATGGTAAAGGACATATTTACTAACTTACGTGTTTCAACCGACAAATGATTTGAAAAACAAAATCCTCTTCCTCTCTTTCACCGTCAAATTCTGCAAAAATAAAACACCTTTAATGAAAAAAAATACACACCAATCTCTTAAAAACTCATCTACAGTAACCGCTACCGTTAGAACTTTAATTGATGTCGTTAGGTTGATTTCACATTGCTTGTCTGAAAAGTTTAAATAGCAATAAAAAGAAACATATTGCAAACGGCCAACTGCAGAACGGAGAAGATATAAACCTACCTTCAACAAGGCGAGATATAAAACTTTTCTTTAAATGCAAGACTCCATTATCCACGTATTGTAAAAACATTCTATAAGGAAAAAAGTTTGATACGCTCAATAAAAACAGATAGACAGAGGCTCACAAGGAAATTTGGGTGACAATACATGACATACCTTCTATCCAGGCATCGAAACCCAAGACAGGTCATACATGTGCGAAAACCTGAAAAAACGAAATAAAATACAATGATATCGCAGTTTTGTTTTATAGCTTCGTTCTCGCGTAAAATAAAGGTCAATAATCGTAACTGAAATGTTGGCTACTTAACGTAATAATATATATACACATTCATATATATTCACTATCATCGGGTATATTACGAAATCACAATTGACCAGCTATCCATGTGGCTTGATAGCTCAGTGGATAGAGCATTGCACCGGTATCACAAGGTCATGAGTGGGTTCGAATCCCGTTCAACCCTGAATTTTTTCAGGTTGCTTTTTTAACTGCTTAAGTTGATAGCACACTGCGAGGATCACAAATTTCATTAACGCAATAATGTGCGCTTGGGATTCCAAGCTCTAATGCTTGGTAGCGGTATTTGGCTGCCTGACTGGACTGACTAAAGGGGTTAGAAACTGAGGAGCTGTGTCGGTCAAGGACTGTAACACCGTAAAGAAAGTCCCAATGTAAGTGACTGGATGACTAAATGACTGACTGACTGACTGACTGACTGACTGACTGACCGACCGACTGTGATTTGCTGTCTGACTGACGGGCTGGCTGGCTGACCGGCTGACTGACCGACAGACTGGCTGGCCGACCGACTGACTGGCTGTCTGACCGACTGACTGGCTGTGACTTACTGTCTGACTGACAGACTGGCTCGCCAGCCAACCGACTGACTGACTGGCTGTGATTGGCTGTCCGACTGACAGATTGGCTGGCCAGCCAACCGACCGACTGACTAACTGGCTGTGACTGGATGGCAGGCCGATCAACTGACTGGCTATGACTGGCTATGACTGACTGTATGACTGACAGACTGGCTGGCAGGCCAACCGACTGATTGACCAGCTATGCTGACTGATGGTAGGGGTAGTGTTACTGATCGACGGATTGTAGCAATGTTTTGCGAAACATACCAGTGGGTAAAGGAAAGCTGAGTTCAGTAACTGCAGTACAAAATCTCTCCACCAACTGAAAATATACCACTTCACGCATAGTGCCCCGCAAAGACCTGCAATATGGCCAACATCAACACTTAAAAATTCAAGGAAGCGGTATAGTTAAGTGGTGCAATGCCGGGGCGCTTACCACCATTTACACAGAAACTTCGCGTAAACATGAAATGATTTAACTCTATGATAGAATGAAGAGGTACAAAATGCACCGGCGAAGGCGAAGAATTCATTCTAAATTTCCGGTGGTAAGCATGCCATCGTATCTCGTCACTAGATGAATTTGCAACACGGCAGTCCCGCGTTCAAATTCTGGACCACGACACGTTATGTAAATAGCCGACTGGCCCGCCTCTGACCAGTTGGGAGTTTTAAACATGTTTATTTTCAATTTACAGTGTCTAAATTAGCACTTTCGTGCTTAAAACAGTGACATTTAAATAAAGCGATTTTTTTTTATTTTTTGCATGTAAGGTGATGCGAATCGATCGACCATCGATCGAAAGTAAATACATTAAGGTCCAGTTCAAACGTCCAACTTCACATGTGCCGAACCTAATGCAAATTAGCAAGAACAATAGATTTTGCTCATTTGCATTAGGTTCGGCACATGTGAAGTTCGACGTTTGAACTGGGCCTTAATGATCGCAAATGTGAACTTTGTGAAAGATCTATGAGCAAGTGAAAAATCCTAGTTGTTATTTTAGCATATTAGTTAATAAAGCGAAATGTTTATGAAACTTGAGAAATGTCTTGAGCTGTCTTTGTGTTATTGTTGTAGTTTTCGGTCTTGAACTTGCACAACCACAATAGATGCATATGTTGAACTTTTGTTCGAGCAACTGACCAATAGTAATGTTGCCATTAAGTTATTAAGTCATAGCGTGTGATTTAAAAAAAAATGATGTGCACGGTCAAGTACAGTTCGACAATTACAACTCCTTTGTTATCGCCATTGAAGTCTGCAAGGTTTCTAAACCAGTCCCTCGATTAACTTATTTTAGCAACTAACTTAGCAGTTGAAAGAACGAATGAAAATGTTCAGGGGCTATGAGGGCACAGGAACTCACGAGCTTGCGCGAATTCAGTGAATATAGGGACATATATGTGATATGAGAAAGAAAGAGGTTTTTTATTTATTTTTTGCAGGCTTTTTCAGGTTTTTTTTCCAAAGTGCTGGACTTGCCAAATTTACTAGGACGATCACTCACTCACATACCGATAGTTGGATTTGACAAAATCAAAAGTCAAATTCTATAAACTGAGATATAAAGCTTACAGAGGCAGGGTAAACGGGTTATCGGTGAACTCCAGTGCTTGATTAAACAAACGTAGCAACTGTTCCGATTGGCGACCCTGCCGATAGAGATACAAACCATAAATTATACACTGAACTCATGTAAACTATCCCTTATCCCTATAATTGTTTTGAATAGTTAACCTTATTTCTAAGAACCCTAAAAGGACCTCAATGGTCATGCTGTTGGCGTTGACCTTTTTCGATATTTATTTATTTAAATGGCGCAACTAAGAAAAGACATCAAACTTTAGTAACTTTGGCGAAGGATCTTCGAAGAAACACTTCAAGCTTTGAACTCAGCTCTGTGCCGCGATGCCAATAATAGTTTTTGAACCGATAGCCCTTTTTCAAATATCTGCAAAACATCGAATGAAAATGATTCAAAGCCTAGTATGAACCAACTGGTAAATACGAAACAACTTCGAACTAGTGGTGTAACGATTAATCGAATTCTCGATTAATCGCGATTATGACCATTCGGTTCGATTCACGCTTCTTTGCTTCCACGTTTCGATTTTGGTTCGATTTTTGCATATCTTTTCCAGGGTGCCCTCAATGAGTTATTATATTGTGAAATCAGAATTCAGAACTCTTTAAAATCTGCGTTTTTGATTGACGAGCAAAGGCAGAATTTGCAGTTCGTGCGCCATTTTGTGTTGCCTGGTAAAATTGCTGCCCTTCTACCACCCCTTGAGAATTTCCAAATAAGGCAAACCATGCGCAACACGCTCATTGTCACGTTCTCAAACACGGCGACGAACGACCAAGCAATCGTGAATCCACCGGCATCTTTTAGATCAGCTGTGTGGAAATATTATGGTTTTCCGCCCAAAGCCGGTACAAAACTATCTGCAAGAAATATTTGCATAATCAAATCGAAATATTCGAAATCAAAAGGCAATGATCGAAATCGAATCGAATCGCAAGGAATATGAATCGTTACACCCCTACTTCGAACCCTCCCGACTCCTACGCGTTTTGCTCCACCAACACCCCCCCCCCCCACAAATTCGTGAGACATGGTTGCAAGCTGCAAGCTTTTGCTCCTTCTCCAACACCCCCCCCCCCCCCCCCTACCCCAACCCCAGCCCCTAAACCTGACAGCTAGCTCGCAGGCTACTTTGGTCTTGGTTTTATGTAGGCTTCATTTTCAGCCGTTTACGGGACTCCGGTTTTCAGATCCTCCTCTGGTGTGCGCGAAGGAACGCACCGCACAAAACGGCTGGAAATCGAGCCTATGTTTTGCGAGACTCAAATGATTGAGATATAGGTTTATAACGTTAACAAAACAAACCTGACACTTGACATACTCAATGGCAATATTATGTATTTTGACTTTAGGTTCTCTCGGTAAGTGGTTTTGCAAATGAGATGCCAGACGGTCAATGGTCTGCAAAATTAAGACCAGAACATTTATAATAAGATGCACAAAGAACTGATGCTAACAGCTAACTGCCTGCCGTAGCTGGCTGAACCCCCAAATGTGTTATCTTGTGGTTAATTATCAGTTTCTGATTCCCTGGTGAAAGTGCTCAATGCTTGGGACACGAGAGCTGAATGTCGTTGTTTCTGTGCTATTATGTTAAGGCTACCTCCCCCTCCCCCCCCCCCCCCCCTCTCTCTCTCTCTCTCTCTCTCTCCCACCGTTACCATGCAGTCTGGATCCGCCATTGGGGGAGGAAAGAAAGAAAGGGGAGAGGAAGGTGCAGTGAAGAAACGGGAGAGGGGGAGCAGTGAAGAAAGGAGGAGGGGGAGCGGGGGTGACGTGAAGAAAGGGGGGGGCGCAGTGAAGAAAGAGGGAGGGAGCACAGTGAAGAAAGGGGGGAGGGGTGCAGTGAAGGGGAAAGGGGGCGTAGTGAAGAAAGGGGGAGAGGGCGCAGTGAAGAAAGAAGGGAGGGGCCGCAGTAAAGAAAGGGAGGGAGGGCAGTGAAGAAGGAGGGGAGGGGCAGTGTGAAAATGTTAGAGAACAGATCCGCCACTGCTACTCTAATGACTTTTATTTTGGCGGGGTTTAAAATTCACGGACATCGGCTAAAATTGGCCGGCGTAAGAGGTTCATTTTCAAATGACAAGTGCAAAAACGTAACAGGACGAAAACTATCGATCACTCAAACTTTCAGTTAACGACAATGACATCTGACTGTTCGTTGCTTTTGAACCGTTCACGATGCGCGAAAAATAAAGGCGTTAGGATATGATATATGGGGTTACGGAGACATGTGACATAAATATTAGTGAAAGGGAAAACAAAACTCACCAAATTTCGTTTTTTGATCTCAGAAACTGATCTATGTTCTTCTGTGGAATCAAGGGCATCTCTGCTTCCTTGTAAAAAAAAGGTGGCCCAAAATACAGGTTAATGAACACTTCACGGATAAAAACCTCCTACCATCACTTAACAGCATATGTTCATCAGTAGCTTTCATTTGAATGGTCACACTTAATACACAGACTTAAAAATTAGAACCATTTTGCACGGTACAATAAACGGCATTTCGGGGAAGTACTGCTCAGTAGCCTTCATTTGAATGGTCACACTTTAAGATTTCATCCACAGACTCAAAAGTTAGAACCACCTTGTACAGCATAATAAACAGCACCACAGGAAAGTACTGCTCAATAGCTTTCATTTTAATGGTCACACTAGGATTTCATCCACAGACTCAAAAGCTTGAACCACCTTGTACAGCATAATAAACAACACCACAGGAAAGAACTGTTCAGCAGCTTTCATTTGAATGGACTATTGTCAGAATTTCGGATTTCACCCACAGACAACAAATAACATGACTCAAAGCTAAATAGTTATTTTAGTTATTAACTTTGCTTTCATAAAATTATATCCTGCAAATTGGCTTCATGCGGTTTTGAAGTTTTGTTCGTGCCTTGCTGTTAGAAAGCAGCCAAATCAAAAATCAAATCAATTTATTTAAGTGTCAAAGTATTTAGTACGCGAGTACTAATTGTGGACACTTTCCAGATCTAATTGGAATTTGGAAATGTTGGTTTTTGAGGAGAGGGGAAAACCGGAGTTCCCGGAGAAAAACCTCTCGGAGCAAGGAGAGAAACAACAACAAACTCAACCCACATATGACACCAGGCCGGTAATCGAACCCGGGCCACATTATTGGGAGGCAAGTGCTCTCGCCACTGCGCCACCGCTGCTTCCCCAAAAAGCTAAATAATGTGCGAAACGTCTGACACAAACACAAACATACACTTACTGTTGCTTCCTTGTGAGGTAAATGACTCAATACTACCGGAACGAGAAAACCGCCTGTGGAAAATAAACCCTCTTACTGAGCATTTTAATAGCACACGAACTATGAAGTTCAAATCCCAACCAACAGTGTTGTATTTTTCACAGCCGCAAATATCATAGCGGACGTTTTAGGAAACAACGATTCCTAACGCAAAATGGTCACATGGTCATGTTTGAGGGTTTTGATTAGTGGATTTCGATCCAGTTTCTCTTTTTAGGAGTCCAATGTTTGTCACCGTAATTTTGATTGACAGCAGCGTGAAATGTAAACCTTAACCATAGTTGAGCTTTGTACTTTCGAGTTCACGTGTTTTTGAAAGGCGCAATTTCTCCCGCGTGAGGATCATGGGTCAGTCAATAGGCCATTTGCACGATGACGTCATATGACTACAACTACCACAATCCTTCATTTTTTGTTTTGTAGTGCAAATTAGGGCCATTGTTATTTAAACCTCACTGGGATTACAAAATTTAAATAAGAATGGAAAAACGAAATGAATTCTGGTAGTTGTAGTCAAATGACGCCATCGTGCAAATGGCCTATTGAGAGACCATTTCTGGTGCCAACCTATTGTTTGAAGATAAGATGCTCTAACCTAAAGAGACAATGATTATGGCCAGGCGCTTGCTTTAAGTTTTTTTTTATATTGAATTAGGAATAACAAGTCGCCAAAAGTGATGAAAGTAAAGAAATACTGGCGAAAGAGACAAAATAACAATAACAGCTTCCACAGGAATGACAAGTTTGATTTGTTGACCGTCTGTCACGAAATCACATTTGATGAACTGTAATCCACTTCCATCCTTGTAATCCTGCACTTTATCTCCAAACTACTGCAGCTTGTGTTTTGCTCTATAGAATATTTTTATCCAACTAAGTTGTATATTTGGTGGCATTTGGCGATATAACATGAAAATAAGGCAAGCGAAATGTTGTTATTTCGGCGGAACATGCAGTGTCTCTTTAACCACTACAAGACATTCAATGAGAAATAGTTTATTTAGAAAAAGCCGTTCGGTCATTTGATGAATGTATCCAAATACAATATAAACATAGTCTCTTGATTGCAATAAATTCTTATACACAAGACAACGCTACTACCAAATTAAGAAAATAACCTAACAATTATAGCAATCAAAATAAAGAATTCATATTTTTATAAGTTGCAAATATGCATAATTAAACACGGCATTACTTGGAGCCAGAAAGTCTTCTGTACAGCGACTGCACAAGACTAGCATCTGGTGCCACCTCAATCTGGAATCAAAAGAACATTTTGTTTTTTGCATTAAGTATTTTTTTTTTCTAAGACAACTAAGACAAGACTGGGGGGGGGCGGGTCTAATGACCGCAGTACTGAAACCCTTAACAAAAGTAATCACGACTGAAAAATCAGAATAGGGAGCTTAATAAGCAACCACGACGGCGACGGTAGCGAGAACGGCACAAAACAATAGGTTGAATGAGCGAAACAAAGCCTCTGCACCGGCATTTTTATTTTTGGTACATTTCTTTACCGTTGACTTGCAAAACAACAACGTTAAATGGTCAAATTATAGATAAACAGGTTTTGTGGAGAACGTGGACACATCCATCCGTACGAATTCATCTCCTGGACAATTCAGTCACATTAGAGCAGTTTTCAATTGAGTGTCGAAAGTAATTACACAATTGCTTTGGTTTTTCATTGCTATGCTTTGTGATTGACTAAAAAATCTTGCGCCACCTCCTCGACCAATCAGAAGTAAAACCAAAACCAATCGTGACTTGCTCGCACGAGTTTTCCCGCGCTTGGCGCCGCCGACATGTATTTGCTTCGAGCTCTGATTGGTTCATTGGATTGTTTAAGACTGCTGTGATTGGTCAGAGTAATTACTTTGGTTTTTGGTTTTACGAAACTCAATTGAAAACTGCTCTAAACAAATTAAACAAGTAGTTAAAACAAAACGTGAATTGTTTTTTTTTTTTTTAGCGTTGTCGTCAGACAGACCTTGAAGCACACACGTACAACTGTTGTCAAGCACAAAAAACTCTTTCACTTGTATATATCTCCCTACTTTTTACATCAATTTTACTCAAATCAAATCTCTTACTTGTCTTATATCTCATCAGTTATTTTTTATTGGAAAACGACACGAACAATTAGTGAGGATATGGAATCTGTTAAGTTTCTTAAAGGCCTACCTTCACCCAAAATGCTGTGCGCGCCGTGATCACTTTCTGTGCTGAATTTCGTAACACGAAATTCACGCTTGAATGCGTGCAACCAATCAGATCACGCGTATGAACAGTGAACATTGCAAAACAAAAACAAATGACCGCAACATCTTTTGGGTGAAGGTGGGACTTTAATATTATCATCATCATTATCACTATCGCTACCATTGTCATCATCATCATCATCATTAACATTTCAGGCGATAAATAAGGGTGATAAATGTTTAGCTCGATAATGAAATGAGAAAGATGTAATGTTCATTATGTCACCAACATGGGACAAAGAAAAAACATCCGAGTCCCCAAGAGGATTGGAACCTATGATCTTCCGTACACCGGTCGGATGCTCTAACCACTGAGCTACGAGAGTCTTGTGGCGAACTAGGCCATATATAGAGTGTTTTCACGTGACGTCATAAAAAATAAAAAATCTAAAGTATACATCCTTCAAAGCTGTTTCTAACATTATCATGAGTAAGCTAAGTAACTAAGAATACACACCTCCTCCTCACTGTCAAATTCTTGTTCAAAAAAATCAGCATTAGGAGCTTTCAGCTTAAACCTACAGTCACCATCAACAGAAATGCAGAAATTATTCGAACCAAAATAACAAAGTAAATGGGAATTTGCAGTGGTATATCTTCAGAGCGGCTCTCCATCCACTGTTACTATACGAATTGGAAGTATTGGTTTTTATGGAAGAAAAAAAAAAACGGAATACCCGGTGAAAAACCCTCAGAGCAGCCACATCTGACAACGAGTCCGGGGTTTGAACCCAGGCCACAGGCGAACGCTCTTACCACTGCATCTTTCCTGCTCCCAAGATAACAAAAAGTCACAATACAATTATAGAGATATGGAACTGACCGTGGAGGAAGCCTTTTCGTGTTTTGAAGGAGAGCTGTCCAGAAGTCTCCGTGTTTCATCTTACTCTGAGAAAAAATACGAAATTAACAAAAGTGGAGACATATCCGAGAGGAGTCTTTTCACGGGTGTTAGTAAAACGCGGGGTCGGGGCCGGGGTCAGGGTGGGATTAGGTCTAGGATTAGGTATGGGATTAGGCATAGTGTTAGGATTAGGTAAAGGGATTATATTTAATCCCATACCTAATCTTAGACCTAATCCCACCCCGACCCCAGCCCCGACCCCGCGTTTTACTGACACCCTCTTTTCACCGTCCGGACAAGAATCAACAGAGTTGACGAAAACAAAAGCAATTTATCATGGATACTTTGACTTCTGTGCCTTTTTTTATTAAAACGTTTTGCCATTACAATGAGTAAGAACATTATAAGCCGAGGAAATGAAGTGATGAGAAAGCCCAAAAGAAACCAAGAGACTTATCAGCATCGTGCTTTTCTCACAGTCAATAATACTGTTATGGGTATTCATGTATTGCAGGTCTAAAAGCCAAGTTTAATACAAGGAAATGTCACATCTTATTTTGCAAAAACATGAAATATAAACAGAACCAAAAAAAATTGCTGCTCGGGACATAATTTCTGATTTTATTCATAGAATTAAAACCCACGTCCCATAGAATAATTAATATGAACAGTAGCAAAGGAAAGTAGTGTGGGTACACTGTGTGCATTTATCAACAGATTCGAACCACCTTGTAAATCGTTAAATGGTTAAATCCCATATGACGTGTAGGGGTTGTTTCATTGTAAGGGCGGTCGAATTGCCCTCAAATTTAAAAATCAAATTTTAGCTATCTGTTTCATTACCTTTTTTACTGAAATTGTAACAAAAACGTAGAGGAAATCGTTCAAGCAACAAATGACATAATTGTGTATTTCCAAGAATAAGATTGTATTAAAGCTTATGTTACCTATACCTTCACATTCTGAAATTCAATAAGGTTATCCTTCACAAACGAACACGAAATTTGGGCGATTCTCCTTCTGTTGATATCCTAAAAAAATAAGATATCGGCAACTAAGAGTGCTAGCGATCGCACTGTATACAGAATTAAGTAATAAACCGATTTACTTTGCAGTTAAAATAAATATCTTATCAATAAGTTATAACATCAAGGTACAGTATGTGGACAGCGAGCAGTCCTCTTTTCATATAATGCATCACTGAAAAAAGAAACACACTCGCGAAGAGAGAACATAGCCACATGAAATTCACCTCGAGATTTTCCGAACGCGGTGTATGTCTTGTTTCTCAGATTGTCGTCAAAGACCAAGAACAAATTTAATGAGTGAAATTTGATCCTCGCAGTGCGCTATCAACTTAAGCAGTTGAAAAGCAACCTGAAAAAAATTCAGGCTTGAACGGGATTCGAACCCATGACCTTGCGATACCAGTGCAATGCTCTATCCACTGAGCTACCAAGCCATATGGATAGATAGTCAATTGTGAGTTCGTGATATACCCGATGATAGTGAAATACATGAATATGAAAATCATATATGTGTGCTGCGGATGAAACATGAGTGAAATTTGATCCTCGCTATCAACTATCAATTGACCGCGCTATCAACTATCAATTGACTATCTATCCATATGGCTTGGAAGCTCAGTGGATAGAGCAGTGGTTGTGTAGTCGAGTACGAAAACCGCCCGGTTGTGAAGCCCAAATGGCTACTTGTTTTCTGGAGTACAATTCTCACCTTTTCTAAATGTCCTCTGCAGGTGTCAACACAGGTGAATGGAATTAAGGTGATGACTTCTCTTTCTAGTTCTCTTCTTAACGTTCCATAAGTGGCACCTGTGAGATGAAAATACGTGAGCTTCATTAATGACAATATCACCAACTTGAACTACCAATTTTCTGCAGGTCTCTTCTTGACTTGGCTCTACGAACAAAGATTTAGGACGGATGCTGTTTACTTGATGTGAAATAAAGCCCGAAACAACTGAATGTGAAACAGAAAACACACTCGCTCAACAACTACCCAGGCACAATGAGTATGCAGTGCAACATTTCGTTTCGAAAATTTCATTTCATTTTATTTCACATTTCATTCCATTTTCATTTCACATTTCATTCATTTCACATTTTATTTCGTCTCGCATCTTGCTCAGTTCTTGAACACATGCGTCATTAGGGGCGCAATGACCTTAGTGTACCACCACTATTATCGCTGCACATATAATGAGAGTTCCATCTAAGTATTAAAGAGACAGTGTCGCGGCCCGGGTCGTGGCTGATATAGTTATCGTGTATTCATGATTATGGCCTGGAGCTTTACGCCCCCAATAATTTTGAAAGTTGTCTTTTCTGTCGAAGTCAACTCAAAAATCCAGTTAGGCAAACAACTGTTAGTGTCCGTGTTGTTTCACTAGTAGGTTCATTCATCCATCATACTGAACACTGACAAGTTGCACAATTTGTACAAACCTGTCCAACGAATGGATACAATTATGTTTAAGTAACATGTCTGATCCATGGTTTTGCCTTGAGTGCAACTGAAAGTTGTACACTAGATCTTGTTTAAATAGTTGTTGTTCATTTTGGCGGGATATTTCCAGCTTCTTACATTTCATTTTATGAAATTATTTAAAGGGGCAGTATCATGAGGGCGAAACTTGAAAACGTTGGGCCGACGTTTTCAAGTTTGATTCGGCAAATTCAAAAAGGCCGTCGAGAAGTGGAGGTATTTGTTGAATCAAAAAGTCCGTTTTGATAGCCGGAAGAAAGAAAAATCTCTTTTAACAGTGATATGTCCAAAATTCCGGTGCAAGAATAGTGAACAGTGCCGTGCGTGGAACCTCGTGATACTGCCCCTTTAAGCATGAATGATTTGAGGACGTTCACGGTACTGCATGTGAAAGTACAATGTACAACTTATAAAGAAAAAATCACAAAAAGTGCTGAAAGCAAAACTAACTAAAGAGACAAAACAACGAGGCAGTACGCAGCTCTTACAAGATCTTCTCTCTAGAACAAACAACACACAACAATGGATCCTAGCCCAGAAAACAATAGAGCTGGGTGATACCCAGGTCCAATGAAATAAGAGGTTGTTGAGGTTACCGTGTACCTTCGGGAGTGTCTCCAGTATACAGCTCTAGCGTCTTACGATTACACTTAATATACCTAAACCCAGATATCAAATTAAAGCTTATAGAGCTGGCTATCTAAATATGAAAACCTATTTGGTAATAAAATGAATTGTCGAATTTTTTACGACGTCTAAATTCGAACGTCCGAATCAGCTTTAAAACGCTATAACTCAACGCGATTATTGTATTTTGCTAATTTGATTTGTTCTCGGGTTTCCGGACACGAAGCGCTAAAAAAACGTGTCGGCGATTTCCCATATTCAATTGCAGTGAAACGTTACAGAATATTTTCGAAAAAAGGGAGGAAAAAAATTGGAGTGATCACACGGAAATGGCTCTTGACGAAAAAGTTTTCGGAAATAAAAAATTCGCCGACACGTTTTTGTTGATTATATGTTAGCCTAGCTTCTGTCCAAATTTGAGGAAAATCGAACAAATTCGCTTTGAGTTGTAGCTCTTTAAAGTGTCCCCTACAAGCGAAAAATTAACTTTGAGAAAACAGTGCTTAGAAAAACATATCGCTTCATAAACAAACTCCGCCCACAAAAGTTATACCGTCATTTCTCCGTCAATTTTCACTATTTTTCGATATTTTTTTGGATGAAAGTTCATTCTGTAAACCTTAGTTTGACGCCAAAAAAAAAAAATTCAATAAATTTTCGATCTGAAGGTACACGGTAACCTTAAGAGCTGCGTGGTATCTGAAAATAACGGCTAAAAGAGTGCAAATTCCACAAGAATGGCAATTTTCATTTCTTCGCAAAATCAAATGTTATGAACTGTAATCTGCTTCCATCCTTGCAATCCTGCACTTTATCTCCAAACTACTGCTTCTGTTTTGCTCTATAGGATCTGTTTATCCAATTTAGTTGTATATTTGGCGGTATTTTGCGTTACAACATGGAAAAAAAGATAAGCGAAATTTTGTTACTTCGACGAGACAGTGTCAGGACAGTGTCCCATTAAAGGGTACTAAAAGTCTTGACTTCTTGATAAATCGTGAAACAATGTCTGCTTCATGCAAGTGGCCTGCCTTAACTTACCCACAAGATACTCTTGTAAAAGGTCCAAACATTCTGGACTCGCAGGGTCATGACTGAGATGCTCAAAAATCTGAAGGGATGTACAAGGGTGTGGAAAATAAATTTCTAACGAATTCACCAAATAAAGCAATAAACGCAGGGTGTGTGTTGAGGTTCAATTTTTCTTTGGTTTGAAAATTTTCCAACCAGTTTAATTTTTTTTCCTTTGTCTCAGATTCATTGTATTCTGAGACAAAGGGAAACAAAAATCAAACTGGTTTAAACAGTTTTCAGTAAAACAAAAAAAAATTTGAAGCACAACATGTGTTTGAAAGTGACATCCATCGAGTTTCCTGTATTCAATGAGTAAGCAGGATTTCTACTGGGTTGCACGGCTCTGAGCAGTCTATTAGGTTATACTGTCAATTAGGTACATTAGGAGGCCTGTGAACAGGGCTGTTTATCGGGTTTCCAGTAAACAGGTTTTCTGTTGGGTTACCTGTGAACAGACTGTGTTTTCTGTGAACAGGCCTAGGTCAGGCTGCCCATCGGGTTTCCAGTTAAACAGGTTTTCTATTGGGTTACCTGTGAACAGACTGTCTAATTTCTGTGAACAGGCTGTCAATCGGGTTTCCAGTAAACAGCTTTTTCCATTGGGTTACCTGTGAACAGACTTTCGGTTTTCTGTGAGGATGCTGTCCATTGGGTTTCCGGTATATAAACAGATTTTCTATTAACATGCTCTCTCTTGGGCTATCTCACCTTTTTGATTAAGTTAGAATCCCTCAAGTGAATAACAGCCAGATGAAGTATGGCCAGACGAGTAGTGGGCATATGAGTCCTGTTAGAACAAAATAACGAAACATCTTACCTATGAAACCATTGCACCGCCAACAGGTATGCGGTCGTTTGAGAACACGTGGTGCCGTGGTTTCGGGTTAGGTTTAGGTTTGGGGGGGGGGGGGGGGGAGGGAGAATCCTGGGCCAGGCCACAATCCAGGGTCCTAACCACCTAGGAATATCATGCTGGTTGTGCCCAAACTCCTTGTGTCAGTTGAGATGACCGCATTATAGACCAATATCACGCTAGCATGGCACAAAAATATATTTAGTTTATTGGGGAAAAGAGCCCAGCATCAAATTCAGCATATCGATATTAGTAAAACTACAAAGTTATGTAAAGATTGCTAGCAAACTGATGAAGATATAAATTCTGAAACTGAGCATTTTCACAAAGAAATGTATGGTGTACGGGCATACATTGCCCGTCCAGCCTCGTTTTCGTGTTTTTCCCATACATTTCTTTGTAAAAATTAGGCCAGAGTACTAAGTTTCAAAAGTTCATACCTCCGTCAGGGTACGAGCAATCTTTACGAAACTTTACAGTTTTACTAACATTGATGTGCTGAATTTGATACTGGACTCTTTTCTCCATTAAATTAAATATATTTTCACGCTATGCTAGCGCGATATTGGTCTATTGGGCGGTGATGTTAAGCAGCTGGCCTTGACTCCTTACACCCAAATACTTCCTACTCATTTTGAGAAGACTTGTGGGTATGCAACCGCATTCACATTCATGGCTTGGGTGGATGAAAATGTCAAGCGCAAATGAATGAATCTATGAACATGGAAACTGTGCTTTATAGAGAAGTTTTCAGTGTCAAAGTAATCACTCTGGCCAATCACAACAGATGCAGACAATCCAATGAACCAATCAGAACTTGAATCAGTTTCATGTTGCCGGCGCCAAGCGCGGGAAAACGCGCGCAGGCGAGTCATGATTGCTTCTGGTTTTACTTCTGATTGGTTGCATGATTAAGTAAACTGGCGTGAGATTATTTAGTTGATCACAAACCACAGCAACGCAAAACCAAGTAATTGCAAAATTGCTTTCAACACTCAACTGAAAACCGCTCTTAAAGAGACACTACTGTCACCTATTTTTAGTATCACTTTGAAAGGCCAAAAAACATATTTGTTTCAATGGAAACCTTAAAATAATGGTCCAGTTTAGTTTTAAACAAATACTCTACCATTGCACAGAAACTAGTATTCGTTATCTTTGGCTGCGGATGGCCAGGATGGAAATGGATTGCAACTTGAAAAAATTGGCCAATTTTTTCAAGTTCCTCCCAAGAGTCGTGGAAAAATCGCAGAAAAAACTTATTATGGTTTGTTCTTCCTTGAAGGAATCACTTGATATTATCTTCTTGGTGTTCTAAAAGCAATTTTATGTTTGAGCAAAGGTACTTTGTCATATATTTAGTGTATTTTGACCAAAACACAGCAAAATCTGTGTGACAATGTCCCTTTAATGCACTATCATTAGATTTAATAATGATATAAAAAAAGCTGCTCGATCTTTGTCAGTTGAACCCAAAGATTTATTTTTACAGCACAAGGACATTACAGCACATTACAGCGCAAGGTCTCACAAGTACTCTAAATATTAGGGGTCTTAGTCCTTACACAACCATGATAACAACTTCAGAGGACGATATAAAATACGGCTGTACTTATTATATATCCAACATGGAATACATAGTTACATATATACCTAGCAAAAAGGTCCGCAAGAGCTGCCTTATCAAAACTGTACTTATATGCATTGCCAGACGTGCTGTCAAAAATATAAGGACCTTAAGAAAGAGAAAAACAAAACTATTAAATAAAAATAAAACGAGAAGAAACAGAACTAAAAGGACCAAAGCTTGGGAAAAGACAGAACTATAAGAAAAGACAAAACCTTTTAGAAACTGAACAAAGAATTAAAGACAAAGCTATGCGATCTAAAGACAAAACTATAAGAATCTAGGGAAGGGAAAAAAAACACGAAAACTACAAAAAAACGAAAGAAAGAAAAGACAAAACTACGAGAAACTAAAGAAAAAGACATGCAAAAATGAGTGATTAATTTTAATACTTTAGTTTTGGTAAAGGCTAACTGTTATTAAACTGCTCTATTCTGACCTGTTTGTAGAGAAGTAGATATCTCCTTATTTAAGTACAACAGCAACCGCGGCTCATCGCAGGAAGTATCCGCGGAGGAAAACTTTGGAACAGCATCACCTAAGCACAGAATAAAAGTTTTATTATGCTAAACGCATCGTCTAAAACAAATTACAGAAACAAAACCGCGCTAACACCAGTTGTTTTGTGAATGTAATTTTTACATCTATCAGCCAATGATAAGCCACTGAACTTGACTTCTAAAAGGTCAAATTCATATTTACAACGTTTATACACTTGTTTTAAAAGATGACTCAAAGGCTCCTAAGAGCCAACCTGTGAATACGAAATGCTAACGCGGAACGAAATATTGGAGTAAGCTTATTTTTCTACTGAAACGATTCGATAGCTTTTTTAAAATTAAACGTAACGACTTTTGATGAAAGCAAAAAAACACATAAACAAAAAAAAAAAAAGTAAGTCACTTTCATAATGTCCAGTTCAGGAAGAAAAATAAAAAGATTCGAATCCTAGGTCCCTCGTCGTCCGTCCGAACGAAAAAGGAATCGTTAAACCACTTGACCATTCTGGAATATATACCTAATTAAGATCACATTTCAGTATTTCAAAGTAGATTATACGCAACAAAACACGTGTCTCTGTTAAAAAAATCCGTTGAAACATCTTCAAGCTTATTGTATTTTTATTCGTTTACAACAAATTAGTTATTGTTATCGCTGGATTCACGTTGTTTTTGTTACGAACTTTCGACTCGCACGTGATCACATCGTGCGCCTTGAAACCGGGGCAAATTTGTGTGCCAGCCGCCTGTCACAAATTTTTGTGTTTTTACTATTTTTGAGTTGGGAGGTATATCGAGAGGTATAACGACAGGCCCCACGGGAAACAGTTAGTTTTGTTTCCCCTCCACCCCCGGAGGCGAAGTTCGCAGTGCAGTCTGGATTACCTTGTAAGATGATGTGGTGACACGGCTCACGTTCTGGACTGCAGTTCAACAAATGCATCAAGTGACCAGGTAAAAACACCATCAGGTAATCATCTATTAAAACAAAAACAGTAAATAATATGCACTTCTCACACACCTCTGGGTGCCATTGTCAAGCTGACCGCCGCCAACTGACTCTTTTATTTCACAAACAAATACCGCCTAGCATTATACGTAATGTAGGCAAAATACAGTAATATAAACAACAATCATAAGCTTAGTACGACTTTATGCTGACAGCCTTAATAAAGAATATCTGACCAACAGAGTGTATGTTTTCAACTGAAACGAAGGGTTGGGTGGGAACTGGGGCTCAAAATAAACGTCAGCAACAGCGGACAGCAAAATAGCAACTGACAAAACACACTGAGCACGTGACTCAAAAAACAGACCCTCGGTCCCAGGCCCCAGAGGTGTGTGAGAAAACATTTTCCACTTATTTCGTTCCTCAACCAGTGGAAAATACAATTTATTGACTGAGTGGGAGGGCCGGACCATTCTGGAATTATGTATTAAGCGGACACCCTCGGGACCCTCGCTAGTGTACGCTTAATAGAGGGTCCGCTGAATGCGGGTTCGTTTTATAGTAAATATGGGAAGGAAAATTAGGGACCCAAGCAGCTGGTGTCCGCTTAATAGAGGGGTCCGCTGAATGCAGGTTCGTTTTATAGTAAATATGGGAAGGAAATTTAGGGACCCAAGCAGCTGGTGTCCGCTTAATAGAGGGTCCGCTGAATGCAGGTTCGTTTTATAGTAAAGATGGGAAGGCAATTTAGAGACCCAAGCAGCTGGTGTCCGCTTAATATGGGATCCGCTTAATACAGGTTTTACTGTCTTTCGTGTTTGCATTAACCAAATATTTTTTCCCAATATAGATCTAATGCTGGTCCAGTAGCATCAGTATTTCAGTACACGGCACTAGTACTAGCACGACCTGGTACTTCCAAGGCCGAAAACCAACTATCTCAAAGCGTAGTTTCAAATATAGCGGTGCTATGCTCTGGAACAGCCTACCGATTGAGGCTAAAAAGGCAAACACACTATCTCAGTTTAAACGTAGTGTAGCCTCTATGCCTGCCACTGAGTTATGCTGAATATTTTCTCCTAATTGTAAATTGTTTTTATTTTATTTTGTAATATACATATTTGTTAAACGCCCCGCTTGGAAACCAGCTATTGTATATAGTTGTAGTGGTTAGCGTTGTAAAATGAAGTGTATGTATGTATGTATGTATGTATGTATGTATGTAGATTTCGAAGTTTTGTGTTACATTTTAAGTTCTTAAAGTAATTTATAATAACCAAACACTTGTTGGAGTACTTACTGAGAGAAGAGAAAAATAGACGGTGACTTTGTAGATCCTTAGCCGGCATCACAGTTGGCAACACACAATGCATCAAGAAACCTTCAATGAAAAAAAAAAAGCCAGTGTTGGAGGCAGTGATGGTAACTGGATAACAAATATGTATGGTCTCTTTATGAAACGCAGTAGAATATAGATTGTGTGCATGCGCAGATGTCTCCCATTTCCTTGTATCTTGCATAGCAAGCAGGTGGCGGTTTTTTTATCAACTTTATTGGACACAAACTTACTATAACAAAACACTATGTAGCAAAGGAAAAGTGCAAACAAAACGTGAAGCCCCATGCGAGGCGCCTACCCAAGAAACTTAAAAATAATATAGTTTAACACTAGATTTTATAATATGACCGTACGGCCCCTCTGACGCAATCCTACAGAAAATAGAATCGCAAGGTGACGTGTGCGGGGCCGGACGAATTCAAGTGGCCTCGCACTGCACGACTATTCTTGTACGTTATAGTCATATTATAAAATACTTATTGACTGAGTTAGGTCGGGCCGGACGGAAAAATATTTGGCTCTCGATCATGGCACACGGACCTCGCTGCGCTAGCCAAATATTTTCCCGTCCGGCCCTCCCACTCAGTCAATAAGTGCATAATATAAAAGCCTAAAAAGCTAACTATTTAAGTGTAATTAAATTAGGGTGATAGGAACAGATACCAATATAAGCATTAACTTTAAACTCACCATGATGCAGAACATATACAGAATACTCCAACTGATTTGAATGCTCTGTAAATTCTTCTGATGAACTCTGCAAATAGACACACAGATGTCCAATTTAGCAAACATTGCTCTCCTAAAGGAGCCTAAAGTTTGCATGTGTCAACGTGACATCAACAGTTGGCAAACTTGTTGCCAAACTGTTCCCGAAAAATAGAACTGAACTTTTTTCTGTTCTATAAACCAACTTTTTAGCTAACGGTTTTGAGTTGGCAAACTTCCATTTTACACATGAATGTTTGCTGTAACTAATAAGTATGTACAACCTCGTTTGGTACCTGTGATTCGTTAGTTTCACCAGCTATTGGATGCTGAAGGCAGATATAGAAAGAACCTGCAATGTTAAACCACGGGTGACATCAACAAAATTAATTTCATTTCATTTAATGTGAACTGAGCTCATGGTGCTATGATGTGAATAAACTTGATTACATTACGTATAACTTAAATAAGCTCTGTTGCTTTCTTTCGGCAGAATGAAAACTACCTATATAAATAAGCTATTGAAAACCAAGATTGAGAGGAGTTGACGTTTTAATGTTGTTGTTAATAAGTTGTATGGCACAATGTTCTTTTAACATCATCTCACCATAGAATCAAGGCCTCTGTCAGTATAAAAGTCGCGCACCCGAGCCAGAAGGCTCATAACGGCCGGAGCTTAAACCCGGTTTCTATAGCATGAAGCGACTAGGAATATTGCTACTCCCCCTGGATGGGATGCTAGTCCATCGCAGGGTTACCCCCAGCATTTTGTCGCCGGTACCCATTTATACACCTGGGTGGAGAGAGACAGTGTGGAGTAAAGTTTCTTGTCTAAGGAAACAACACGACGGCAGAGACCAGGCTTCGAACCACCGACCTTCAGGTTGAAAGTCCGACGCGCTAACCACTACACCACCGTAATCAGTAATCGATTTGTGACAATGCATAAGTAGGCAGCTGTTCAGACGATCCTGTTTCCTGGTACTTCTTAATAAGTAGTTCTTGAGTCGTTGGAGGGCAGAAAATGTACACTCTGAAGACGCCAATGCCACAGGTAATGTCAAATACAACATATGCGATATTTTGGGCACCGAAACGTTCAACGCACTTTGGTGTCGCTACGGCTAAAAAACAAGCAGGCTATACATATATATGTATACCTCGTTCTAAATGCGTGTGCATGGGAAAGTACACTTCAAAGAAGCAGTCAGGCTCTTCATGTATGTATACTTAATTCTAAAAGCGTGTGCACGATGCACTTTGGCAACGCTACGGCTAAAACAAGCAGGCTATACATGTACGTATACCTCCTTCTAAAAGCGTGTGCTTGGGAAAGTACATTTCAAATTTTGTGGTGATCAAGCGCTTAGCATTTTCTTCGCATACTGTCTGGGCACCATCTTGGAATTTGAAATTAGAGAAAGATTGGGGAGAGTATAAAATACGGTCAACGGGCTGGGTGTCAGGCAGAAACGAAGGAAGGGAGGAAGGGGGGGGAAGACACATGCCCCCTCTCCCGCCCCCTCCCCACTCCCTTTGACTCGTCCCAAATCCCTTTGTTTTGGGAATCGAAGATAGTCTGTTCACAGACTTTTCCTTTTGAGCCGAGCGCGCGAGCAAAGCGAGCTCGGGAGTGCGAGCGCGGAGCGCGAGTTTCCTTTTGAGCCGAGGGCGCGAGCGCGGAGCGCGAGAACGGGGCTCGTTCTCGCGCTACGCGCTCGCACTTGCGCGCGTTCTCTTCGCTCGCGCTGTGCCAAAAAGTATAAATCGGTCTGTAGACAGACTAAATCGAAGATGGCGGAAAAGCTTACTCAAAAAGCTTATTCAAAAAGCATTCGCTCGCCATAAAATGCCTGCATTGCAGGCTACAAAGCGTAGCAATTCAAAACTAAAAGCAAATGCGAAATGACTTTCGACACTCAATTGAAAACAGCTCTGAATAAAATGAGAATAGGCCACTATCTCTATGATGGAGGCCATGTGTTAAAACTTTGTGGTTTAGGTAGTTTTATTGGGTTTTATCGCCCGTAATAAGGACTGAATTTATGTAATAAAGTTTCTTTTCAATTCATAAAATTGCTAAATTAATTTTTAACAATACCTTTGCCAGGCAAAGAAACCACTTGCATATTCAGATGTTTCTCTGAAGAAAAAAACAGCACATGAAAATTTAATTTCCGACACCTTTGTCACACATTAGGAAAATTTAAATCATTATCTAAAATAAATTTTATGACCAAGTTCAAACTCTTGTCATTGAACAGAATCTTAATTCCTTAATCATTTGCAAGTCTCAACTCCCCACCTACCCCTCCCTCCAACACTGGTCATCCCCATGAAGCAGGTGACCATAAATACTACTACAAAAATACATAAATACTACGATTATCAGTTGAGTGAGGCACAAGCGAAGTTTAGCGACAAGGTTTTGCCGTTAAAACTACGTTGTTGTCAAGGGCAACTTGCTACATTTCCAACGGTAACGCGTTTTGTTACTGATGATGTCCAATGACAGACAAGTTACTGTTTGAAACGTAGCAAGTTGCCCTTGACAATAACGTAATTGCAATGGCAAAAATTTGTCGCTAAACTTCACTTGTGCCTCACTCAACTGATAATCATGGTTATATATTTATCTATCGCATTTGGAACAAGCACAATATACGCACAAGCCTTATACACTCACGTTCAGCGGAATTACATGTAACAAGAAACGTTTACAGCCGATAGATGGATGGAAGGAAGGAAGGATGGAAGGAAAGAAGGAGTGAAAATTTGCATATTTGTCCCTGTCTGCGATAACTCATTCAAAGCTTTCCATATTCATAATAATAATAATAATAATAATAATAATAATAATAATAATAATAATAATAATAATAATAATAATAATAATAATAATGACTTTATTAACGTGTCAGTCAAAACCTAGCAGAGAGGATTCCACACTACTAATAGGGGACACCTAACTATCTAAAATATAATCCAAAAAATACAAAAACAAATCAATAAAAATTTGAGACCAAAATCTACTAAGACTAGAATTAGAAACTACCGTTGATAACTTACTAACATAAACACCACAAAACTCTAATACATTATCAAAATTCTAAAACATCTTGTAGTTAAAAATGTAATTAAGAAAATTAAAAATCATGAATTGCAAAGGTAGCAGCCACTGCATCCATCCAAGATGTCACTCAAATCAAGACTTCGTATCCGGGTCTTAAACTGCGTAAGACTGGTAGCCGATCTGTCTGTGCTTAATATCTTACTCCAGAGCCTTGCACCTAAGTATCGGATTGAGTGTTTTCCGTACATAATTGTGTTAAAATTTGTTTTACCCACCAGGGCAGATCAGTAGTAATTTTTACAGGGTTCTGACACTCATCTGTACTAAGATTCCGGCTATTCCACACTCACAACATTGATATTCAGTAAAAGATGCATATGAATGTAAACAGAATAATTTGTATTTACCTGAGACAGTCTGGGCAAGAGCAACATCAAGGTACTTGGGATGACTAAAAAAAATACACATATTTTCAATCAAGCTAAATAAATATTACTGGCAGTAATCGGAGATCATGGAGACGCGTTCAAAGGAACGTCCGGCGGTAATGAGCCCCTGAAAAAAGCAATAGGGGCGGCCATTTGGAAGACCGTCTACCAAAAAATCTCAAATTTTACTGCATGTAAACCCCAGGACAACCAACACGAACCAAATTAGAATTGCGTTCTTCGAACGCGATTAATAATAAAAATTAACATTACTTTAAACAACTGAAGATTAGGATGTTCCTCCCCTCCTTCCCCCTTCCCCCCCCCCCCCCCCTTCCCTAGTCAGTTATTTCATGCAAGGAACTTGAAGGCTTTTATTACCAATATTCCAAAAATATCTTATATATATATCGTATAACATTTAATTGTATCACATAGGACTGGTAAAGACCAAATAGTCTATAAGTGCCTTGTTGCTTGGCCAGGGGGTGGAGAAAAGGCTTGCATTCAACTTTTTGCCACTTCAACATGTTGAACTCTTATAACCTCATTTCATTTTGCAGAGCCTACCTGGCTTGAATTAAGCAACAATGCTTTCAACCTAACAGGGGCTTTGATCAGAAAATGCTATGTGATGGTGGCTTACAGTCTGGGTGATCATGAAGAGGGACACCCACAGTCATTCAGGACTTTTTAAAGGAACAAGCTCATTGACGTCCTGGATGTCATAAATGGCAATTGTAAGTCAAGTATTTCCCTCTTTGCATGATCTAACTTAATCACATCAAGACACACAGACTAAAAGAAGAGCTTTACTACCCAGAAGCAGAAGTGTGCTGGTTCCTGTTTGTGGCATCCTGGATGTCAATGTTCTCATTGATTATAGTCCCAATTATTTAAAGGAAGGGAAAGTGTGTTTAAAAAAAAACCTTTCTGGTTATTATTGCTGAATTCAGCTAGATGTGTGCACGTGGTGAACTAGATTTCAAATTGTATACACTGTACATGTGTTAAAAAAGTACCTTGTCTTGGAAAAGAGATCCACGTTAGGAAAAGGAAGTGGGAATTTAAGCTGCCAAATAGACAAATAACATTTAAGTTACTTCAGTCCTGAGCATATGACCCTTGATACGGTCATGGACTACTGGTTTAATGATGGTAATAGGACTGAGTGGAGTCCAATTCGGTCTGTAATCTTACAAGTCATTAACAAAATTGGACGACCGTGAAGCAGGAGTCCAATTTGTTTAATCGCGAGTATGATTACAGACAGAATTGGATGACACGAAGTCCCGTTACCAATTAATCATAACTATAACAAAATTTGAGAATAAAATGTTAAATGGTTTTGGTGATTAAAAACATTACAGTTGAGTGTGTTTTTGACTAAGATGCATGCACGGAAAAAGGATAGCGCACGCAAATGATGCGTACTGTCCAATTACATCATCCAATTACAAGCATGACGCGTAAACTGTCCTATGAATGCTCTAATCGGGCCTGCTGATAACCAATCAGATTCGAGAATTTTGTTATAGTTTTGATTAATGCTTTAAATTTATTTATAGATATGTGGGGTATCAAAATAAATGAGATGAGATGCTTCTAATCAAAAAAGTTCTCAAACCAACTTTGAATGTGCAAACAGACTCTATCCATGCTAAGGATATATTCAATTGGTCATATTCCAGAAGGAGAATACATAGAATTCACTTGTAAAAACACTCATACCAGGGATTTTGAACATCAATTGGAACTGTATCATAAGCAAGGTTTAGCACAGATATCAGCTAGGGTGCCAATGTGCCCAAAAAGATGATTTTCAGGTACTAGGTGTTCTTGGACGTGTCTAAAGCATGATGCACTTGTAGCACATGGTATACAGCACTAAGAGGTCTGGCAGTTAATGTTAAATACTGTCAACAGTGCGCAGTTTCTTGGTGTTGTGGATGCTGCGATCACCAAATGACGTAAAACAAGAGTTTCAAATGACACTAAACACACAAAAAACACAAGCTAACCACCAATAGTTTATGCAAGAACAAGAAATACCCGGATAATAGTGAGACTAGTTTGCCTGGCTTTATATGATGCACTTGTAGCACATGGTATACAGCACTAAGAGGTCTGGCAGTTAATGTTAAATACTGTCAACAGTGCGCAGTTTCTTGGTGTTGTGGATGCTGCGATCACCAAATGATGTAAAACAAGAGTTTCAAAAGACACTAAACACACAAAAAACACAAGCTAACCACCAATAGTTTATGCAAGAACAAGAAATACCCGGATAATAGTGAGACTAGTTTGCCTGGCTTTATAGTGAAATTTTATATTCTGTCCATTCTGAAGCAATGGTGGATCCAGGGGAGTGGCTTACTGGCCCCGCTCCTTACCTCGCCAAAAAATAAGGCTTGAATGACCAAAAAAATTCATTCTCTAACATTCCCCCCACCCCCTTATATTAATTATTCACTCCCCTTCCCCATTTCAATGAAGTCTGGATCGGCCACTACTGAGAATAGTCCTAAAGGCCAATTTACATGGTACAATTTTGTCGCATGTGATTTTTTGTAGCACACGCTGTTTGTGTCAGGTGACAATTGTATTCAATTCACATCATATAACATTGTAAGTGGCTACGATTGTCGCAGGGTTTTAAAACATGTTTCAAAATCCTACAACTTTTTTCATGTTACATGCAACAGTGGTGAGCGACTTGAAGGCTGATTAAGACGATGTGATTCGTGTCATATGTTTGGCGTGAGCAGGTTGCATGGGAGCATATATTCTGTCCATTCTGAAGCAATGGTGGATCCAGGGGAGTGGCTTACTGGCCCCGCTCCTTACCTCGCCAAAAAATAAGGCTTGAATGACCAAAAAAATTCATTCTCTAACATTCCCCCCACCCCCTTATATTAATTATTCACTCCCCTTCCCCATTTCAATGAAGTCTGGATCGGCCACTACTGAGAATAGTCCTAAAGGCCAATTTACATGGTACAATTTTGTCGCATGCGATTTTTTGTAGCACACGCTGTTTGTGTCAGGTGACAATTGTATTCAATTCACATCATATAACATTGTAAGTGGCTACGATTGTCGCAGGGTTTTAAAACAAATGTCATGTTTCAAAATCCTACAACTTTTTTCATGTTACATGCAACAGTGGTGAGCGACTTGAAGGCTGATTAAGACAATGTGATTCGTGTCATATGTTTGGCGTGAGCAGGTTGCATGCAATAGTTGTAGGCAAAAGTTGTGCCATCTAAATCAGCCTTAAAAAAATGCACTCATTAGTATCTTAATTAGTATAACAAAGCTGTAGCAAATGAAGGGCACAGTATGTAAGAAGAGCAAGAGCAACAAGAGTTCAGGGGCGGATCCAGGGGGGGTGAAATCGGTGAATTTTCACCCCCCCCCCCCCCCCCCTTTTTCTGAGACCCTTTCTTTCTGATGCACTGACCTCAAACACCTCAACCAGGCTTTGGATCTATTGCATTTAAAATTTCACCCCCCATTTCAAAATCCTGGATCCGCCCCTGGAGTTTGTGATATTCGTTGTACAATAAACAATTTTAAATCTGAGTGAGAAAAGAAAGGCCTAAAATTGGACATTCAGGCTGGTTATGCACTGAGCCCTTCAATAAATCCAAGCTCTTACCACTCTAACATGAGACGTTCTCTCATTAAACTGATATGAAGCAAAGATGAGGTCTGGTTTCACATATTCTTCCTCATTAAGCTCAGCATCAACATTCTTTTTTTCAAAAAAAAGGAAATAACTGTTAACCACTAAAATCTTGAAAAGCTATTTGACCCTTTAACTCCTAAGAGAGCCAAATATCAAAATTCAAGAAAAATCCCAAATTTTGTTTTGTAAAATATTGAAAAACAAATGGTACAATGCAAACCTTCTGTCAAAGAAGTTTCACTTGAATGGTCACACCATAGAATTTCATCCACAGACTCAAAAGTTAGAACTACACCACGTGTCTCCATAATTGACTCTTGGAGTGGAACGGAAGGGTTAATTGTTTATTTTTAACAGTAAAGAGTTTCTGTTTGTGGCTAGATAATGGATGTAATATAAGGTTGTTGAACATTTTATTGAAAGTCCAGCAGAAAGTTTGGCATGGAAAATCCGTTTTTAGCATCTTGCAACTACTCATTGCTATAACAAGCAAAAATCTGATATTTAAAACAATGTAGCAATGTTAAGTAGTAACTGACAGTGAATATTATTTTTGCACATGATTATAAATCTATTATTTTCGTTTTTATTTAGTGACAAACTCAAAAAAAACTAATAAACCTAACTAAACTAAGTCTTGTACAATTCTGCTGCTTTATAGGCAAAAAATACACCATTAATTTAATCCCCCCTCTACAAGAGCAGCCAAGATGCAAGCCACAAAAATAACTATACTATCATTACAGCTATAGTCTGGCATGTTTGCATTCATTCATCTAATAAAAATCTATCATCTGATTGCCTTTACTGAAGGGTAAGAAAAAATGTGAAGATTAAAGCAAATGTTTGAAAGGGCCAACAGCAAATCACTGTAGAAGAAAATGTAGGAGTTTCTCTGTTCAACACTTTACAAGAGGTTCAAGATACCCTGCATTCCAAACAGTCAACTCTCTCTAAGATCAGCCTGTGTTGCAGGTGCCATCTATTTATGGCATGAAACTTCAGGGATATGCACATCCTCAGAGTTTTACCCTATAAATAAACCAGCATCTACTGCACAGCCTAATCTAAAATGGATGCCATAAGGACCTGAGCACAACTGTCTATCTCATTGCGAAGTCTGTTTTATGGAGAGTTCATCATCATCATCATCATCATCATCATCATCATCATCATCATCATCATCGTAACTGTTGTCGTTGTTGTCGTTATCATCATCATTTCTTTAGATGCCAAGTGGCACATAGGGTATCAACAAGATCTCTCCATTTCTGCTGGTATTTAGCATGTCTTTAAGCCTGCTCCCAGTTAAGGTTTTGGGCCCAGAGTCCAGAGATTTCAGTTTCAGTAAAAGGAGTGAATGAAGTGCAGCAAGGATGAATTATTTTAGGTGTCTGACTTAAATAGAGGTTTCCATTAGCAGTCTTTGGGTTTGTACTCCTATTTTTTTACTTTTAGATAAAAATGCCTTGAACACTAAATAACACAGCTGCAGTAGTACCTTGTGTTTGGGATAGACTAAGTAGAGGCGTTGATGCTGACTGTCCCACTGAGCCCACAGAAACTCGTCTGTCACTTTTTGAATCCTTGGCTGACCATTTATAAACTGAAAATACAAGCATGCGTTCATTGGGAGCATTTTATAATTAGATAAAATATGAGCAGCAGAAATGTATGGATATTTACAATGACAAACCGCAGGCAAGCCAATTTGTACATATTCAACTCCACACAGTTCTGCTGTTTATATTTTATTTTACTAAACTATAAAGGAACTATAGTAATTAAGCTTCATAGCTTTCCTATAAATAAGAATTCTGTATCACTGATACAGTATGCAATGATACAACATGTAGCTGTTCTGTATCAGGATCTACAAACCTTCATTAAACTTTCTCAATGTTCCCCTCGACTTTGTTTCGGAAAACATTGAGATTCTCGGCAAACAAAATTCACTGTTCTCCTCAGGACCAGTCATTATGTGCTTAGTGTTATACTGACGCACATGCTTGAGACTATGCCTCTAGTTTGAGATAACTTGATGTTCGAGATAAACAAGGTTCAAGAGCTTACCATTCCTCTGTCCCCAGATCTCGCCATTGGAATGTGATACAACCCAATTGCTATAAAAAATGTTAAAACATTTGTATAATTTATATAGTTTTGAGAACCTACAAAAGACTTTGTATTGTATACCGCAAAGAATTCCCCCCCCCCCCCCCCCCCCGCCATTAAACCCCCTCCCCCCTGCCATTAAACCCCCTCCCTTATTAATAAGTTCCTCGTAGCCCCATTTAAGTTTCTGAATTAAAAAAGGGATTGAAATGTAAGCAAAATGACTTCCACAAAATTTTCCATGAGTTTGTGGGGGAAAATTGACAACAAAGTTGGTGATGTCCAAAAGTACCATTACATGTATCTTTGGAAACAAACAACAGTAGCCAATGAAAGTGGTTGAAGCATCCACCTCAATTGCAAAAAAGGGGTTGTGGGTTCAACTCTAATCATAGACTGGGAATTTTTTTTGTCCATATGTAGTCCTGTGCTTGTGCCATAGCACTCTGTGTACTTACATGCAATCTAGTAGAACAAAAAGTCATACCTTCATTGTGGTGCAAAAACAGCATGTGTGATTCTTTCTTGGATGCACTCCCATAACCAAGGTATTCTCCATACAGAAACTAAAAATATGTAATAATTATTATTAAGTTTGCCAACAAACCAATTAAATTTGGAATGCGTTGTTCAAAAAAATATATACCAGTATCCATACCCCATACGGGGTATACACTTAAACACTTTTCCATTTAACAAGTAAAAATAAACGGATTGTAAACGGATAGTAAATGGACAGTAAACGGCTAATTCAAATGGTATTTTTGTTTTGTGGGGTGAAAGAGGGATTTTGTTTTTCGGCGAAGAAAACGACTAATCTTGGTGAGTGCAATTTGACAGTCACTCGCCAACTGGGAAGTGCTCTTAAAATAAAGCCTCCAACTAATCCTGCTAATCAAAATGGCTATTTTGTTAAAGGATACATATATTTGGCAAGATAAAATAATCAAACAAATTGCAAGCTGACTTTACAATTGCAAGATATCACTTGATCACCTGAACTCTTTGGAAAGTATGTCTTTCAATGTCCAATGAGTAGATACGTTTCTGTGGTTGTATCTCTGCAAGAAATGACTTGTAGATCGCTGGAGAGAAGAGACAAAGCCAAAAGTAATGAAAAAATAGTACAGGTGGACAGATGAGAATGTTCAACAAGGAAACCATCATGAATTATTTTTCTACAAAGTTGTTGTAATACATTGTAACATTATTACATTGTAGATCAGACAAGATTCAAAATTCTTTATAAAGCTTCACTCAGGACACAATCAGATGAAATCTTTTACTCATTGTATTTAGCGAGTATTATTAAATTTTTGCAGCTTAAACATTTTTTTATTAAATTTGAAGTCGAACGTTACCAGCAAAGTCAATACCTAGGCAATCAATAATCATCCAAAAAACATAATATTTCCCATGTTTTGCATTAATTTTATTTTATACCATGCATTTATACTGCTTTGAGCAGTGCTCAGACAGTTTTTTATCACTTTTATTTACCGGTATTCTTTGAACGTTTCTCTGTATGACAACTACGTTTAGTATACTGATACAGTATTTAGTCTTTATGCAAACTTAAATAATTATTTTCTCCTCTCATCCAATTAGATGGAAAACTGATGATCTAAATAGTTATTTTGAAAGAGTCATATCTTGCTGCCCAGAATTGCAGAAAATACATCTTAGATGAGTCAACTTTTTAAAACTTCCTAAGGGAACATGCCTCCTGTTTACTAAAAAATAAAAACCTTTTAGGTCAATGACTATTTCAACTTGAGGGATCTTGAGCGTCCTTTACACCATGCCCCTCAACCTCAGCCACCTCAGTCGTAATTACGGCCACCTTTTCCTGGCCTGAACAAAACGCTTTTTACTCTAGATCAACCTCATTGATATGGCCACAAGGTTTTAGCCAGCAGGGTGTCGAGGAGTCCACAGGACGCCCACTTTTTGAAGAAATTCATGAAAATTGCACCTAATCCTTTAAAAAGTTATGATGGAAAATATCTTCTGGACGGCCACTTTTCAATTTCTGGCTAAAAACCTGTATGGCCACCTCAATTATATGGCCAGATCTTGGTGGCTCAGTGGTGGCTAGATTAATGGGGCTCCACTGTAGCTGCATTAACTGTATTTTAACTTCTGAGCACATTATATGCATACCAGGAATTACAGGGCTTGAAGGGTCATACATCAATCCAAAGTAGCACTCTGTTACAGTGAATGCTAAATATAAAAAGTAAAGGGAGATAAAGTATAATATTAAATAAATATATTATCCAAATTATCCCCAAGTTCCAGGAGTCAGTGTTTTAATCTATTTCTACAGAAACACAGAGGTGTCCTCTATAATTTTGCTTTCAAAACATTTAATATGTGCGATGTAAAATTTACTGTGTTTGTATAGAGTTAAACAATTGAGGGTTTTAACCAATCAAAGCATGTCCTCACTAATGGTTGTTTTCTTAGGGGCCTTTCCATCCATGTACCCACTCATAACATTCATATACAGATAGGGGTGACGAATGGTACCTTCAAAATCGTGGGTCTCGGAAAATTTTGGTCCGGTCTCGAAATCTCGGCAGTTCTTGTTTTAAGTCTCGAAGTCTCATTTGGCTGGTGCTTTTTCTGTCTCGGAGTCTCGGATTTTTTCCTCAAGGTCTTGGAATCTCGGATACTTTTGTCAAGCATTCTCATTCTTCATCCTCATTTGTTGTTTGATAGGTGAATCGGATATTTTTAGCACTAAGTCTCGGGCTCGGTTTTTTCCCGCATTGGGTCTTGGGCTCGGATTTTATAACGTAGCTGCGGTCGCGGTCTCGGATTTTGAAACAAGGGTCTCGGCGTCTCGGCAAGTCTCGGATTTACCATTTGCCACCCCTACAGATGCAGGGGCATAGCTACCTGTATGCACATATGCATGTGCATACCTGAAAAGTTGAAAAAAGAGAAAGATTTAGGACTTAAGGGTGGGGGGGGGGGGAGGTAGGGGGTGTTTGAAAATTGATTGTGCATACCTCTGAAAAAATCCTGGCTATGCCCCTGAGATATATAATTTTTTTTATGTATATCATAATATGGTATACATATACTGTACGCAGAGATGCCAACCTCTGGAGATTTAAAACAGGGAGTTTTTTTCTGGGGTGAAATTCCACCATCACCCCCCCCCCCAAGACCCCCCCCTCCCCAAGAGATAAAAATTGATTCATTCATTTGATAGAAATTTGTTTGACAGAAATATCTGTTGAAAGGTCATGTATGTGAAATAATACCAACGTGCTGCAATACATTTTGTATCATTTTGTATCATTAAGGTAATGAATTCCCATTTGGTAGTTTGTATTTCTAAGACAATATTTCTGCAAATAGGTGCATATTGAAAATAATCAATAAACCTTAAAATTCAAGTCAGCTTGGTATAATTTCGATATTTTCAGGGCTCAAGTCAACTAACAGACGGTAGCCAACTAGCCAATTTAGTTTTGGCTAGTGGATTTTTGCTATCACTAGCCATTTGGGCTAGTGAAAATTGTGAAGCACCAGATGAAACCAAACTGAAAATTATGTTTCTCTGCACATCGGTAACATTCTAGTCTTATCTTCTCAACTTTTCTCTGTACATTAGTACTTTCGTTTAGGTATTGGTCTTACATTTTCAACATTTTCGTGTACATTTGACATGTATGTTCATTGTGTTATAGTCAGGTCTAACTCTTAATTATCTTCTCAATGTTTTTCTGTACATTTGTACCTTTTTTTCTGTATATTCGTACATTTTGCTGTACATTTGTACATTTCTAAGGTGTTAGTCTCATCTTCTTAACGTTTTACCGTATGTTAGTACATTCGTAAGGTACTAGTCTAGTCTCAAGCCCTGATTTTGTTTATATTATACAGCTCACCAAGTAGAGTCCTCTCTTGATTAACTGATGCCCCTACCACTGCTACTTTTTTGTCATGAATAAACAGGATCTGCACAGAAAGGACATACAAATTATTATCTCATTAATATCAATAAAGAGGTATGTGTAACAGCTATTTAAATCAGGTGTCATGCATTGTTAGTTAAACCCCATTTTTTATTTCATCTTTAATATTTTCTTTTGTAATATTAATATGATAATTGTATTGATACATGTTCTTTCATTAAAGTAATGAGATCTTATAGTTATTAATAATATTATTATATGCTACTTAATATGTTATTCTACCATTATTATTTTAATTTTACTTTTTACAATCTAGCCAAATAATTTTAATTTTTTTATATACCTTTAACTTTTTCCACCAAAATTATATTATTAATAATAATTAATGCTGCCAAAAAAAAGAGATATACATGCATTTAGCTAATCTTAGATTTCCATGGTAAAGCTGAGTTCATTATAATAATTCTAACATGTCACCTACTGAAATACCTCATGAATACCTACTCTAAGTTGGTGCAGAGAAGGCTCATATAGTCCAAAATAAGTCACTTTGTCTCTGGCCTATAGAAAGTATAAGGAAAAAATAACAATATTGAAATACACTGTATCTCCTCAACTAATATAAGGGGCCCGAGTCAACGTTCTCAAAATAATTATTATTGGTATCATGGCTCCGTCATTTCCAAGCCTGCTAATCAAATGATTGGGCTCGATTAGTTCAATAATCAAACACAATCGAACCTAAAAATTTGTGTGAGAGAGTTCGATTGCGTTCGATTTCCGAACTAATCAAACCCAATCGAACTCAATCAAACACATTAACACGTATTAACCCGTTATTCTCACCCCTCATTTCCAGAGTTGAGCCTGAGTCGAGTGCAGTCTGACCGTGAATCCAAAGCCTCCCCAAATCGAACCTTATCGTACTCAATCAAACTAATCAAACGTACTCGAATGTTTGATTGCGTTCGATTGCTCAAAAGTTCGATTGTATTTGATTACCGAACTCAATCAAACCCAACTGCATGATTGGGTTCAATTGAGTTCGATTAAGTTCAATTTGGTTCTATTAGTAACGTCGGGTATCTTCTGTGGTAATTGAAAGGTAAGGCACTAGCTGGCCTGTTTTGAAAATTGTGAGAAACTTATTTAATTTAAAAATAAAATGGAATATCATAGCGTTTGGTCTGTTGCTCCAGTTCACTTGAAAAGTCAGGACCCACAAAATGTTTATCAACTCATTTTTTATATTTTTATATTGGGGGCAATCAGGAAATTTAAAATAAACAAGGAAGCATGTATGAATTTTAAAATCCAAAAGATAATGTTGTTTTGACATTGCCCCACCCCCAGGCTGACTTGTTTTAGCAAATGCCCCACACTTGGGAAGGAAAAGTTATAAAATGCCCGACAAATGCCCGGGGAGGGGATGGGCGGGCTTGGAATTGATGGAGCCATTACATAACTACTCATTTTCCAGCTTACATGCACAGTAATCAAACTTCTATACAGCAAGCATGGGACAAACTAAATCAAATTAAATTACTTGGGTAAAAGTAAGGGAGGCAATTGGCCTGCGAAATCTGTCTCCAGGGAAATGGGTAGGGTGGGGGGGGGGGGCGGTGTCAGTGTGCACATAAGCTTGTAAAAGCCACTTCTCAATAATCATAAGACTTACACGTTACACACAGATGTACACGTACTTCCCGCAATACTTACAGTACCACTGGGACTCGCATCATCATTCCATGATACAATTATAGCATTATCTCTCTCTTGTCCAACAATACGAACTTGGAACCTCTTTTTCAACGCTTCTGCGTCTATTAAATAAAGATAACAAATATGACATTTTGGCCATGACCCGGTTTTCAGCTTTATCCGACATCCACGTTTAGCGTTTGTAGCAGTTGAAATGCACGCTACAGCATTGAAAAAACTCAACAGTAAAATTCGAAGTAATACCATATTCCTCTTTAGTCAATTTTCCATTGTATTTTTCTCTCTCCTTTAATAAGCGTGGTAAAATCTCCTCATCGAAGCTTAAAGTCCTCTGTAATTCCACCATTTTGTTGTCACATGATGCATGCACTACTTGGTGTATGCCATACAGAATGTCCTACAACAGCTGTTTCTCTCCGCGCAGAGACTGGGACCGTTTGCCTCGTTTCCTAGAAACGGACTCCATTTTGAGTTCTCATCGTTTTCAAAATAGAGGTATTTTGCAAAACTCCTGTGGTTTTTTTTTAACCCTTTCCTTAGCTAAAGTTTGACATTACCTCCGCGATGAGTGAAGGAGAAGAAAGGGAATCTCTTAGCAGAGAAATCGATCCAGCTATCTGGGCCATAGCGCCCCGTTTACACCAAGAAGAAGGTCCCATTGATGTGACCGCCAGTCCAGCTTTTCAGTGCTTAGACGAGGTTTGTACAATATCTGCTAATGTCTTCCTTTAGCAAACCTATGTGTACAGATCAACCTCTTTATTATGGATAGAGTTCAATGTGCCGTGGAGCTGTTCGTATGATTTACATGTAAAGCAGTAGAGTTTCTATGGACTTCTCTTTCAGGGATCAAGTGATATATGAACTGTCTGTAAAAACGAGTTTGTCTGTACTGTCGTACTCATTTATTATTTGTGCGAATTCAAAGAGTATTAAAAACTTTTAATTCCCTGGTAGTCAAAGAAGGAAACATTTCCCGCCCTTATCGTTCAACGTAAAACTCTTGTACATGTACATGTATATGGTTCACTTAAAACGATCAATACATGACCATTGAAAGAAAACTCATTTGTCTACATGTACATTAAGCTTACATTTTTGTGAATAATAAGATTGTTTACTCGTTGTGAATTTGGTAAGAGTTAATCTAGGCAACAAGTCATCCTACTATAACCCTGTTTTCTCTCTGTACAGCTATTTTTGCAAGGAAAACTTGCAGGTGAAAAAGTAGCTAAACTTAAAGCGAAATATACCAGTCTTCATGAACGTCTTAAAACAACAAGAGAGCAGGAATCTTCACTGCTTCATAAAGCAAAGGAAATGCACCAAGAGGTACAGCGACAAAGAGCTGAACTGGAAAAAGGGGACAGTTTTCCAGATGGCGACAACACTGAAGTTAATAAACTGAGACAAGAACTGCTAAAATATCATAATGAGCTTGCTCAGGCAGATGAAAGACAATACCAGTTGGAATTTAAATTAGAAGGTTTGCGCGAAGAGAAAATGATGCTTGAAAGGGAGTATTCTAGGATGCCAAAACCTGGAGAAATTGAGAAGCAGGTTAAAGAACTGCAAAAATCAACTGAAGAACTTAAAGTTGAAATTGCACAAAGAACTATTGATGCTAAAAGCCTCAAAGAGGAAGTTGAAAACAGAGAAGCTCAAGTTAATGCATTAAGAAAGGAGGTTGAGGAGGATTTAGATGAACAACAGAAACTGAGGGTTAGTTTTAAAAATACAATTTGAATGAGTTGAATGAGAACACCTCACTGCACTAATGCTTACAATGTATGATTACAGAGAACAGTCCTAAAAGTAACTATTGAGTAAAAGTTCAGTATGATGTATTTACATACAGGACTATTCCTATGGTTACCAGTAAGCAGGATGTCATCACGAGGGGTAACCTACATGTATAACAGTTGTCATGGCTGCATGCATTATGTGGCTCCGTGGAAGGTCATTGGAAATTTTTTTTTTTCGGGGGGGGGGGGGGGGGGGGGGGGCATCAAAAGCCATAATTTTTTGGGAAAGTGCATGGATAAGCTAAAATTTGCCAATTTGATCATTTTTAACTGTTATGTTTGAATTCTGTTTATTCTGATCACCTTGTGATAATGTATTAAAAAGAGGTTTAATGTAATTTAATACTGAAAAGCCCTAAGGGGATTTTCAATAAAGTATTATTATTATTATTATTATTATTATTATTATTTATTTTTTTATTTATTTATTTATTTATTTATTTAATTACTAAATGCAATCTGTTTTCTAATTCTCTAGGATCAGTTAGTTCAAGTACATTCACAGCCAGCACATATTACCAAACAGACTGATCTTTTGTCCAGGCAACTCAGGTAAAATTATACTTATTGACAACTAAATTACCATTGAATTTGCAACTTTGTAGAATTAGCTCTTGAGTTAATATGTGACTCTGAATACATGTACCTTCTAAAATTGCTAATGGTTCTGGTCAGGAACACAACACCTCAGGATGTTTTTTGACTGTCTATGAATACTTTTTAATGGTTTATTGAATGTACTTGTGCAGAGAAGTTGAGGAAAAGAGATCTAATCTGGATGGGAATGTTGATGAAATTGCCAAAGAGCTCCAAAGAATGGAAAACAAAAAACATTACCTGGAGGAGGAAAAGTCAGATCTATCAGAAGCACTTGATCGGCAACGGCATTTATTTGAGTCCAAGGTAACTGAACAGCATGCATCAGTTCTAACAATTTATTTCAATTCTAAACCTGCAGTCCATATGCGAAAAGTGAAAACCAATGAGAGAAAGATTCAACCAATATGCACAATATACAGGCATGGACACATGCATTTACTACTGAAAGAAAAGTAAATAATTTTATTATTAAAGCTAATCCTAACCTAGCCAGGTATTAGGGTGTAGTTAATACACACTCTGTCATGTGTCATTTTTACACAAGTACATGTAAATATCCCATATGGTATTGATCTCTCTCCTCCTTGTAGGTAAGAGTCCCGAGGGGGGGGGGGGGGTGCTCTGCAACGTTTTGGGCTGGGGTGTGCCACTGGGATTCTGAGACCCTTAACCTACATGTATACTAGACCATTTTAGCTGCATTTTGCAACCCTGTTCTAGACTAAACACCAAAAAACCCTACCCTATCCTGGACCTTTTCCAGACTCGCTGTTTTCCAGAAACTCATTCACTATCACAGTTATTAGTTAACAGGGGTCAGTAAAAATGCCGTACTGCCCGCCATACCGATTTTTAAATGCCATTTGCCAGTAAACCTTGTCTATCTGACTAAATTCTTCACGCAATTGATCAGTTTCGCGGAAAATGATACCCTATTCTAGACCAAAAATCTCTGATAACTATACCCTATCCCAGACTAAACTGCCTGAAAACCATACCATTCACAGTGGCACATACCTATATAGCTCACACAGTATATGGGAGTACCCCCCCCCCCCAGGGTAAGAGTACCTGACCCTTGTTTCCCTGTTGTGCTGTTTATTACTAAAAATCGTTTTGAGAGCTTAATGTACAGTACATGCACAATCTTACTGTATGGTAAAGTGATACAGTACTAGTGTACATGTAATCGTATCAATAACAAAATTCTCGATTGTGATTGGTCATCCACGCGCCTATTTCTCATGTAATTGGCGTGCGGTCACGTGGGTGTCCAATTACAGCTATCCAATTACAACTTTTTGTAATTGGATAGCTGTAATTGGACACCTAGGTTGCGTGCACGTCAATCAGTTGCACTTGAATGGGTTCTTTTTTGCTGTTTTCCTTCTACTTTCAAACTGATAGAAAATATCCTAGACGTTTTTAATACAAAAGAGTCAACATAGACTTTTTAATCTCGAATTTTGTTATTGATGCGATTAATTAGTAATTGAAATTCGTGTCATACAATTCAGGGGTAATCGTGCTCGTAATTTCAAATCGTCCTCGCGCTACGCGCTCGGCCGATTTGAAATTACTCGCCCGATTACTCCCTGAATTGTACTCCACTCAGTCGAATTACCCTTACTAAGCTCTAGAATCACAAATATAAGCCCTTAGTTAAATTTATCATCAAAAATTTGACTATGATCCCCATTAACCTAATTTCTTTATTTTCAGGAGAGGGAAGTGGATCAACTGGCAAAAGAATTTGAACTTGCAAAAGAGAGACAGGCTGAATTTTTAGGGGACAGGTACAGACACAGTATTGAAAATAGTATTTAATTTCTTAATGTCAGTTCAAAAAATAAAGAATGTAATTGTAATGAGGTATTTATTTGCATCTGTATACATGCATTATTTATAACCATCTGCAAAATTTCAACAAAAATTAATTTACACTTAGCACAACATGTACAAGTGACTATTTTACAGTTTGCAGTCAAACATTAAAGGTGATAATTTGCAACTTTGAAAGAATTTTCTTATAGAGTAAGAATTGATGAATTATGTCATTCAACTGTCTGACCAGTTACTTTGGACAGCACAGTATATAAACCATGGGAGACCATTGTGGTTCAAAAATTAATGTTTCTTTAAAGTTTGAAGTTTTTTAAACCCGTTTAATTTTAATTTATTTCCCTTTGTGTCAGATTCATTTTCATAATCGGAGACAAAGGAAAACCAAAGATCAAACTGGTTTGAAAATGTTCAAACCAAAGAAACATTTGAACAACAATATGTACACTGTAATATACGTGAAATTGCACTCAGTCATTAGACAAATGCAAACAGACAACTTTCTTGCTTGCTTTGGGTCAATCAATTAATTGTGGAGGCACGGTGGTCTAGTGGTTAGCGCGTCAGACTTTCAACCTGAGGGTCAGTGATTCAAGCCTGGTCTCTGCCGTCGTATTGTTTCCTTAGACAAGAAACTTTACTCCACGCTGTCTCTCTCCACCCAGGTGTATAAATGGGTACCGGCGACAAAATGCTGGGGGTAACCCTGCGATGGATTAAAATCCCATCCAGGGGGGAGTAGCAATATTCCTAGTTGCTTCATGCTACAGAAACCGGGTTAAGCTCCGGCCATGTGGGCCATCGTGGCTCGTGTGTGACTTTACCTTGGGTCAATCACAATGGAGTCTTTTTTTTTTCACTTTGCAGGGGCACTTTAGATTTGAATTTAAAGCATGCTGCTATAGAGAAGAAATCAAATCATGATATTCACGCCAGGAAAATGAGAGAAAAGGAGAGAGATCTCAAGTATGTCTGCATTAAAATAATATATAAAATATATAAAAGGTTGTTCTTTTTGTCCACAGTAAATTACCTCTAATCTCCTATATACAATGTACACATCCATGTAGTGCTCAGTTGTGACTGTGATTTTTTTAATGTTGATTTAATAGAGCTTTAAAGAAGAGCGAATTACAAATGAAAGTGGCCGAAGATGCTCTTGAGCATGTGAGATCAATTTATGACAAAGTCAAGGCCCAAGTCGACAGTGCTCCCAGAGATGATGGAACATTATTAGAAAAGAGAAAAGAACTACAGAGAGAAGTGGATGTAACTAAAAGAACTCTTGCCCAACAGGTAAATTATTCTAATTAACAAGCAAGTTTGTTTCCCCCAGCATACAAACGTCTAAAAATTTTCCGACTTCGCGAAGCTGTAACTTTGCGATTTTACAAGATACGCCTCACAAACTTGGCTATTTTACTAATTTTGAGGTGCTCTTTCCAGCAGTTGTGTTAGATTCCCACTACATGGCCAATATCAAAAGTTGGAAAAAACTGTGGAAGGGTCTACAGTGTATTTGTATTTCTTTAGCTAACTGCATTTTTGTTGTTGTTTTAGAATGCTCTTACTGCTCATGAACGAGCCCGTGTGGAGCAGATGATACAGGAGGAGGAGAGACTGCTAATGGAACAGAGTGAGCTAAGAGTGGATGTCATTGATTTAACAAGATTGGCACAAATTAAGGTAAGCGACTTACTACTTACTAGTTACTCCCATCTTGTGAGACATGATTAACATCTCACAATAGACAACTTTTTTTATAGTTGTCTTTTAAGAGCCTTAATAGTTGCAAATGTCAAATCACATTCAAGCCACCTGTAGGCGGCCCACGCAGCCAGCTAGAGCCTAACCTGGTTTCTGCAGCATGAAGCAACTACGAGTACTACAAGTCCATCACAGGTTTACCCCAGTATTAGTCACCAATACCTGTTTATATACAGTTACTGTACCGGTCTGTTTATATACAGTACCCTGTATACTGTATACTGTATACTATATACTGTTTATATACAGTACCCTTGCAACTCGATCCTCGCGTCTCGAGACTCGATACTCGATTCTTGAAAATTTTGAGTTTCAAGTTTTGAGGACTAATGTCGAGACTAATGAGCTTGCCCCTTGAATGATCTCTTGAGAAATAAATTAGACAAATGGCCCGCACTCAAGAATGTTGTACACTCTCTTTTAGTTCAAAGTGTATTGAAATTCCAGATGGAAGTATGGCATTAATTTTTTTAGTTTCGGTGTTTGAAACATACCAAACTTTCATTGTGTAAATGAATTTTACTTGTTTCAGTTGTTTGCCGTTCATAAATTTTTATTTTATCAAGTTGAAAGAACAGAACAGCCAACAGAAACTACGGCTGGGCAAATTCGCCGCCAATATAAAATGTAAACATCGTGTGTTAGACTGCACGTTTCTGGTGACATGTTTCTGTATACACCGTTATTTCTCCACAGGCAGATGAGAGAGAGCAAAAAGCAAGAGATTACATGAGAGCTGAGGTAGGCTAAGTGCTATGAAAAATGCAAAAATAGTAATAAGTTCCTGCAAGTAGTCCATTCGTGTAAACAACTACAGGCAACTAGTTGTCTGATGTGTACCAACCTTCAAAGATACACTGCAGATGAAAACTAACATGGGAGTCTTGTGATCAAGTCCTCGTTTGAAAACTAATGATACATAATACAAGTGTGCTTTGCTACCATAATCATAAAACTTGCATTTGTTCTGGTTTTTCAGTTGAGGTACCAAAGAGCTCTTGAAGACTTAAAAACCAAAAACCTTAGTATTCAGGACAGTGCTAAGAAATATGCCGAAATGCAACACAGGTTAGTCAATTTGGGTTTGGTTTTATGACAGCTGTCGATCAAAAAATGCTCCAACCCCCACTTCAATGACACGATGATTTTTTAACTTAATTATTTATCCCAACAGGCTTTCTGATTTTGCTAAACTGTATGATGTGATTAAGAACGAAAGAAACAAGTGCGTCAATTTAATTCAAACAAGCACACAGGTAAGTAGAAAACAACTCCCTATTAAATCAAGCTGTAGCTGCCTTGAACTAAATGAAATACATTTAGGCCCCGTCCACACGTATCCGGATATTTTTGAATCCGCAACTTTTTTGTTGCGGATTAGAAAATATTCGCGTCCACACGTAGCGTGTTGGAATCGTATTTGCTCGTCTACGCGTATCCGGATTCGTTCTAGCAGCCAGGGCTCCTCTTTAAATGTTGTCAAAAAAGCATACGCAAAGGCCAAGTTCAAATCAAAGTTCAACTGTTAACACGTTATTAGACCAGAAATAAGTCCATGTAGAATTCCCGGGAGAATTGAAGCGAGAACATTTCGCTCGGCCTTGTTGAATATTCGCGCGGTTAAAGACTGGATCTGATACTGTTACGTCAGCGTATTAAAAAATATCCGGATTCGACCGTTCATACGATGCCGAACTCGTAGCGTGTTCAAAAATTTCCACTCTGGAGAGCGAATTCAAAAATTTGCGGATTCGTGAGCCGAATTCGCCGGATACGTGTTGACGGAAGGCCAATCCGCAGCAAAAAAGTTGCGGATTCAAAATATCCGGATACGTGTGGACGGGGCCTTGGTTTTAGTTTTGTTATCTCTGCAGTTGAACATGAACTGATGTTGTGATTTTTTTTTTCTTGTTTTAATACAGAAAGCCGCAGAAATGAGAGAAAAGATCAAGATACTTCAAAACGAAATTGAAATTCTTCGCTCAAAAGTGAACGCAAAAGACAGGTAACTCTTACACGTTCATAAAAATGTCTAAACTTTTTCCTTGCATCGGTTATTAAACTCGAACTGTGATCTCGCGTGGTATCCCACACTTTCGGGGATGGAGCAATGAACAATGATGCTGAGAGCGGTTTTCACTGAGACAGTGTCGTAAAACAAAAACGAAAGTGATTACTCTGGCCAATCACAACAGACGCAGACAATCCAATGAACCAATAAGAGCTCGAATAAAATACGTGTAGCCGGCGCCAAGCGCGGGAAAACGCAAGTCACGGTTGGTTTTGGTCTTACTTCTGATTGGTCGAGAAAGTGGCGCGAGATTTTTTAGTCAATCACAAAGCGTAGCAATGCAAAACCAACCAATAACAAAATTGCTTTAAACACCCAATTGAAAACCGCTCTATTTGTTTTTTAGAAGCTGGTCATTCTTTTTTTAGACATTTTTCCCCTTTGGGCTAATATTTCTCCATTGAGCACTTTCTTGTGTACTTTCTTGTTAAACCCAAGCTTTTCTGTTTATATTTACAGACTCCTTCAGAAAGCTCGTTTAAAACGGAATAACGCAGTTGTGATTCGCGATAGTTTACGAAATGAGATGAGCAAAAGATCCAAGACTGAAGAGGATAACAGAGAAAAACGAGAACAACTTGTAAGTTTGTAGATATTTGACCAATCACAGCAGACTCAGACATTCCGATAAACCAATCAGAACTCTAGCTGACGCCAGTCGCTGGAAAACGCAACTAGCTTCTGAGGCCTGATAAGGCATAACTTTGTATTGATTACACAATGCTAACAACGAAGCCTGGTTCACACGTGCGACGCAAATGCAAACGCAAGTGCAAATGCAAACGCAAGGAATGGAAAAATTTTCATTTCCTTGCATTTGCATTTGCACTTGCGTTTGCGTTTCACACGTGTGAACCGGGCTCAACGCAAATGCAAGCGCAAACGCAAGGTGAAAAGCACTTGTTCGCTTGCGTTTGCGCTTGCATTTGCGTCGCACGTGTGAACCAGGCCAGAGACTACTGAGTGAGCTGTTATTGATGTCTAAATGAATAAACAGCATATACATGAAACACTCCAAGTTGTTTACTCTGTTTTACAAGTAAATTACCATATATTTGATCATTGTAGTCTGTTCTCTTCCTAGTAATCACAACAGACGCAGACATTCTAATAAACCAATCAGAACTCTAACTGGAGCCAGGCGCGGAAAAACACTCGCAATCAGCTCACGATTGGTTTTGGTTTTAATTCTGATTGGTTGAAACAGTGGCGCGATATTTTTTTTAAACAATCACAAAGCGTACAAATGTAGTGACGTAGAAAACAATACAGTAAACTGAAATATGCAAATGGTGAACTCACAGCAACTCAAGGCGCTGTATGGGGAGAGAACACGCGAACACGCAGCTATTTATAAAAGCCTGGTAAGGCTTTTATAAATAGTAAAGTAATAGTAAACTTTGTATCGATTACACAATATAACGCATTATTATCCACAGAGATTGGATATCGCCAAGCTGAACGATCTCATTAACAAAGCCGAAGAAAACATGGTTCAGCTACGAAAACGCTACGAAAGTGCAGTGCAAGAAAGAAACGACATGTAAGTAAATAAAATACTGTCGTTTTTCCGTTTTTAATATAACGTGTATGCGGTTGTACCGTGGTTAATTCCGACATTACATGTAGGTTGGAATTTTCCGTTTCTTCAAGACTACGAGTAGTCGTTTATTTCTCTCTGGGATAGTTGAGCCATCGAAACTCGCGAGTTAGCGGAGAAATCCCGAAAGTCTCGACTCTGTTGCGTGCGTTTGCGTGTTTCGCTCGCTCGACTTTTCCGTTCGTTCGACTATCGCGAAGAGAAACGAGAGACTACTCTTAGACTTTGTTGGTTCAAGTTTCGTTTGCCCTGCAGCTCTTTTGTTGTTAAATCACGCATTAAAGGTCTTTTTTACTTATTTCTCTTCAGGGGAATACATCTTATTGAAACAAACGAAGAAGTCTGCGTATTTTACGAGAAGCTCAACATACAAGGTAAGAATTTTGAAAATATTCTTAACCACGCAATTTTCGCTGTTTGGTGTAAAGTTCAAACTCTTTTCTTTTTTTTTTTTTTTGCTGCTCCACAATTGCTGCACTATGTTTCTAACGAGTGCAACACTGTTTGCTGTATCTTTGTGAACTCTATTTTCCTTTTTTTGCACAGACACGATGATTCGTAACGGTGACGTGGAATTAAAGGCCAGGGAGGAAGAAATACGGTTTTTAAAGATGGAGGTAGCAAAAGTTTATTGTTCGTGAACTGCGAATAGAGAATGTAGAGTGAAGAACTGATCCTCGCAGTTGTGTTTGCAATTTAAGCAATTGCAAAGAAACCTGAATCAAACTAGCATGTTCTTGGATACTAACGGATGAATACATGTCTTTTAGGTTAACGAGATAAAGCGGACCATTGCAGTGGCTCAAAAGAATATGCCAAACAAGAGAGCTCTAGACAATGAACTAGTTACATTACAAATACAGGTAGGTTTTGTTCTGCCACAGTTTTCCCATCACTTAGTATGGAACGTTTTTCAGTTTTAATCGCGTTCGAAAAACGCAATTCTAATTTGGTTCGTGTTGGTTGTCCTGTGGTTTACATGCAGTAAAATTTGAGATTCTTCCAAATGGCCGCCCCTATTGGTTTTTTCAGGGGCTCATTTCCGCCGGAAGTTCCTTCGAACGCGTCTCCATGATCTCCGATTACTGCTAGTATATATATAGATAGGCTGAGCCTAACCGGGCTATTTTTCAATTTAAGCAATTCTCAAAAACAGTATTACCCGACCGTCTGCACAGTACATTTGGACCGTAAAAAGTTCACAAAAACAACTTTTTCTTCGTCTAGAATAACTAGTACGACTACTTTCCGAATAAAATACACTTGTTGCTTGTCAAAAATTGCCCGAGAAACTGATTTGGAAATCAAGATTGAAAAAATACACAAACATATTTGCATAAGGCGACGCGAGTGAAGTAGAACTTTAAAATCCAAGTCTTGCTTTGTTTACATAAAATCGCTTTTCAATCTATGTACACAAAAATGGACAACACGATCTTCTTTCGAAAAATTTTATTCAAATCTCCATTAGTTGATGTTTACATGTAAAAGCAAAACGCGTACCATTTATAGCGCATCAAGTGCGAGCTGCCTTCGATGAAATTCAAGAAATCGTTATTTAAAAACAATTCTCCAAAACTAACAAGAACACAAAGAAGAAGTCAATCACAGATTGATATCAACATAAATTCCCATCGAAAAATGTAATCTGTTTTACCTTTAAGTCCCTCGCTTGCTTGGAAATTCTTTAAATCTCCGCTTCTTTGGTTCTGAAATCCGTAATAAAAACAAACATCTCCTCGCATTGATAAAAGCGTGTGAAGTTCCTCGAAGCAAGATTTTATCCCTGAAAGCTCTTCTTTTTCCACTAAAGCGGCTTCTGCGTATCCCTTAATTAGTATCCCTGTCTTGAGTAGCTAACTGCGAAAAAATTCAGGGAAATAACGACTTTAAGTAAAACTGTTTTCTCCGCTTAGTAAACACAGCAAAACAAAGTGACTTCCCAGCTGACATGACATTCGGCCGTGTAACCGCGCGTAAAACAAAGCCTCGCTTTGGCGTCAAAATTGCTAAGATCCCGGATGTTGCATGACGTCATACGCACCCGCGAAACATTCCGCTAGCCATGACCATGAAAAATGACGGGCATAGGTTCTGGGGCTCCGCAGCGGGCTTTCGGCCCGCGAAAGCTTCGCTATGAGAAACATGCAGAAAAGTTTGTTTCCAAACAAGGTCAACTTCAGCCACACTTCCACTCAAAGGCCAGGTCACTAAGTAGACAACTGTAATAGGGAATTTGAGGTTAACAAGGCTTTTTCGTTTTCAGCTCGTGGCTAGTAGGGAAAGACTCGCCATGCTCGAGAAACATCTCGAAGATCCCTCAGACGAGGCTCGTATTCGGCTTTTGGGAGGCGCGGATCCCGAACCTGAGGTGCTCGCTAAGAAAATTGAAGAACTGGAACTGAGGCTAGCCGAGAAAGAAGAGAAACTCCTTGAAAAAGATTTAATCTTTGAAGAAGTCACCAGGCTAGCAGACAGAACGAAGAAGAAGTCGGAAACGGGCAAAGAGGACACGCTGGAATTAGCCAAGAAGGTTTGTGTGTGTATGTTTTTTTTTTTTTTTTTTTTGTCGTTTCCGAGACCTAGACAGTAATTCACCAGTACACCCCCGCTCGCGCTTTTCGCACAAAACCACGAAAAAAGTAGTACTGCCCTGCTAGAATGGCGTTCGGCCTTGCGTGTTAAAATTCGAACGATAAACAGTTTCAAAATAGTCATGTTGACGTGCGTTTTGACTTCCAGCCACTTTTCGACTGAATGCCGCAAAACGAAAACCAATGTAATCACTCTAGCCAATCACAACAAACGGAGACAATCCAATGAACCAATCAGAATGCGAATCAAATACTTGTCGCCGGCGCAAAGCGCGGGAAAACGCGTGCGAGTAAGTTTTACATCTGATTGGATAAGAACCTGCACGATATTTTTTAGCCAATCACAAAGCGTAGCGATGCAAAACCAAAGCAATCGCGAAATTACTTTTGGCACTCAATTGGAAAACCGCTGTAAATTAATGTGGCTTTTGTTTCTGTTTTTGGTTTCAGGTAAACGAATACCAGGCCAAAATAAAGGACACCACGCGTAAAATGATGGCGCTGGTATCGGAGCTATCCATGAACCAAGCGGCGGCCATGAAGCTGCAACAAGAAGTGAAAGGCAAAGAACAAGAACTGGAGCAGAGTTATGTGCGCATGGAGAGAGGCGAGCCACCTAATGAGGAGGCTGAGAGAGAGTGGCTCAGAATGGTCCGGGATGAAGCGCGCAGGGAAACGGAGTTAATGGAAAAGAAAGAGGTATTAACTAAAACTTTGTTTTGTTGTTGTTGAACCAGTACTTGGCGATTTCAAACCCCAATTAACCTATTCTTAGCTCAGATTCGATCCGATCTCACTCTCGACTCCCGAAGTATTTTATTTATTTATTTATTATTTATTTATTGTTTCAGCGCGAACAGGAAGATGAACATTATCGCCTCCCTGGTGGTATCTACACCACTGCAGAGCCTCGACCCAATGCTTATATCCCAGATGACGACTCTGAGCTGCCTATCCCCAGGCCCTATGGGTCATTAGCGCCATTTAAACCCACGGAACCTGGGTCGACAATGCGGCACATTCGAAAACCCATCATAAAACCAATAGAGATTTAATTATAAAATAGATTTACCGCGTCAAGGTCTTATAAACATCATAGACAACGGCGTGCTTTGTGTAAAAAGTAAGTACTTGCTTCGCTGAAGACTTCAAATAATTCGGGATTAGCACGTGACTTTGTAAATATTTGCTTTGAAGAAATCATTTATTTATTCTCTGTAGATAGTAAGGGATTTATTAAACAACCCGTAGTTCTTGAATCTAGTGCTGTTAGTAATTACAAAGCCTTGCTCTCCGGCCATCCTGGACCTCCTCCCCAGGGACTGTCTTCAATCTTCTCCAGGGTTGCCACGGTCAGGGAAAAGTCAGGGAATTTTGCAAAAGGTCAGGGAATTTTGTTTTCAGTTTGGTGGAGTCAAATGTCATGTGTTCGAAATCCCGTGAAAAACGCAGAGATCGAAAACGAAGGGAAGAATCATCTTGATGGTTTGCAAAAGAAGCTGAAGCAAATGTAATAGTGGATGTGGCTTATTTGATAATTCGCCTAATGCAAAGTCAGTGAAAATTGTTTTGAGGTCAGTGAAAAGTCAGGGAATTTATGTTCTAATGAGTGGCAACCCTGTAACAATCTCGTTCCCTGAAGACGGGAAAATGGCTGTCTACCAAAGGGTAGCAGTTTACTGCTTTGAATACTTTTGTTTTATGGGGGGGGGGGGGGGGGCAACCTCGTTCCCATGGTCTTCTCCTTCCCGTTGGGGGGATTGTTGAGACTGAGCATCAGCATTTGGCACTAAGATTTCTGGGATCGTTTGGTTAACCAATATGAGCTATGATTGGTCAACGATTGCCTTTGGAAACCATCAACCTATCCGATAACTGACGCTGGTTCCCCGAACGATCCCAGAAAGCTTAGTGCTGAAAGCTCGTGCGCACGCTATCCACTGGATAGTGATTTATCCGGTGGATAGCGCTGTCCACCTTTTGAACAACCAGGACCTTGAAGTTTCTGGAGTGGCAAATCGAGCGCGATCGGGAGATCTGGGTTCGAGATACGGCCCCATTAGACGGACTACAAGACCAGAAATTTGCCAATGTCGTGTTCATCGAAATTTGTATTGCCTCTAACGAATTTTTGTTTGGTCAGCAAATTCTAATTTTTATTACTTTTATTTATTTCATGTTTGTGTAAACGTGCTTACTTGTATACTTATGTTTGGTAACTTAACTGCGTTTCAAGGTAACTAAAGCTTTTTTATTGGTACCGAATCTTTCATATGCCAGAAAGAGACCAAGACATTGCAGAGAAATCATATTTTATTAATTACTGCGGTCATCTCATATATTGCAAATTACAAATGTTCAAAATTGCACTGATAATTGAAATATGAAAAGTTGGCTGGTTTACCTAATGGGCATTTTTATTCTGAAGAGCAATTTCTAGTTAATATTACTGCAGGCAAACGCAAAGTTTGCAAAATTCTTTAACGTGAGACATGTAAAATAACAAAGATATTTTAACAGGAAGCCCACGTCACAAATGTGGTTTTCAGTGGAGTCTATTAATTTTTAAAGTGCGATACAGATTTACAAAAACGGAATAAAAATTATCACTTCAATAATTTAAACAAAATACTTGACTTAACCATATACTGCAGAGAAGACCAAAAAAAAAAAACAGAAAACGCTATCAACAAATAAACCTACTAAAAGCTCTGTTAAAAATTGGTTCAAAATAATTTCAAGTGAACAGAGCCGTTTCCTATTGAGTGTCGTAAAAAGTTAACGTATAAATCACTCCCTCCCACATAATAGTAGACCACGAGTGTCGCTCATTTTTCCTGAGGGATAGTAGAGCGTGCGAAACGCGAGCGCTAGTGAAAATCACCGCCTTTCTCGCGTGGGGTGATTTTCACGCGCGCTAGCGTTTCGCTCGCTCCACTATCCCTGAGGAAAAATGAGGGACTTGGTAGTCTAATCGCGTTCGAAGAACGCAATCCTAATTTCGTGTTGGTTAGCCTGTGCCTTACAGGTAGTAAAATTTGAGATTTTTTGGTGTCCGGTCTTCCAAATGACCGCCCCTGTTGCTTTTTTCAGGGGCTCATTTCCGCCGGAAATTCCTTCGAACGCGTCTCCATAATCTCCGATTACTGCTAGTATAAAAGTGACGGGGGCGATCGTCGTTTCGTTCAGGGATTAAAATTAGTGATTTGTAAAGCGTTACGTTTGGACCGAAAATGACCACTGTTAGAGTTATTTTGATACCTTATAGGGTATAGGCCACTTCGAAAAATACCATAATAATCTTTTATGTGCAGGCTCAGCCTCACCGGGTTGTAATTATTCAAGTCTCCATTGTTGGAATGGCACAATGGAATTCATAGTACATGTAGGAACGCTAGGACGTAGCATTGTGTGTTCGTATAGAAATGTGCACCGTATGCAAATTGCCAAAAAGTTGAAGCATAGCACGTACAGTTCGTGCTGAAAACAAAAGGATTTGGAAAAATCAGGCTTACATCAAGCACCACCCAAACCTGCACTTTAAAGAGTATTATGGTATTTTTCGAAGTGGCCTTTTTAGCCAGAAAAATATACTGACAGAACAACTGGTATCTCCAAGGGGTTAATATTCATACGAACCACACCCACAAAACGACAGATGTTAGCGGGATATTCCTGTGCCATATATTTAGTATCACTTGTTCTGGGTACTAGTAAACGCTTCAGGAGTTATTATATAATGTATATAAAATGAGAAAGCTGTTAGTACGAAAAGGAAATTGAACCTCTAAAAGCTATGGAATTTCCTTAGTAGTTACCAGTAGTATAAATAAGATCAACCAAGGCAATGCTTCGCTTACAAGCGTATCCCGAGCATTTGTGCCCTTTTTACATTATAAACGCTCTTGACAATAAGCTTCTACTTTGTGGCGAACAAAATCATGTTGATCTATAATTTCAAATCATTCTCCCATTCAAACGCAGTGCTTCGGGACAAGTAGATTTTCCTGTGGGGCAAGTAACTTCTCCTGCTTTCTTGCCCGACAGGCAAGGCCCAGGCAAGCCGTCCGCTTAAAACTAAAAAGTAAACTTTGGCAAGCACATATCTGTTCAGGCAGGTGGTTCAGGGCAAGCAAAATTGGAGAGTTGCTTCTCCAAAGGGCAAGCTGGAATCAGTGTTTTTCAAGCCATACTTTGTTGCAAGAAAGAAAGCACTTCGCAGTAAATTAGAAGAATAGTAAGTTAGAAACATTATTTTACGTTGGTTCTTCCCTTGCCTGGCCAATCGGAAAGAAGAAAAAGAAGGCTCGTGCAAAGTAATGACGTGCAAAGGTTATTGTTTTGATGATTTACTGAGCAGTTCACCAAACCATCACAAAGGTAGAGTCTACCTGCTATAGCTCAGAAAGAGGTCGGACACCTTATTGAGAATTATATAACGTAATCTCGACACTTAGAATTTTAATAGACCAGTTTCGAATTCGCTATGGTCGCTGAATGAAAGCATTGAAGGCGCATTTTTACAGGGTTAGCCTCAATCTGAAGTGATAAATTCACAAATTCAGGCGAGAAGATGACCTGTTTAGAGCTCTGTCTTTTGTTTAATTTTCAAATTTTACGCACCTTCTGCCGGTATTTGTGAATTTTTTACATCAGGTCGAGTCTAACCCTGTATAAATGTGTCATTGGTGTTTGAATTCAGCGGTAATTTTAAATACGAAAATGGCTTATTTCAATAAATTTTTAAGTGTAAAAAAGAAAATGTAAAATCCCCACTCAGGATTGAACCTGTGACCTCAGCTAGGATTAGGCTTACATAGTCTACCGTACCAGGGTATCACCTAGCTTCTCGGGTTGTTTAGGCCTTAATTTAACTATATAAACTGCTAACCTTAACGGAAAGCTAACCAGTTACTCCGTTATATATTCTCATTAAGGTGTCCGACCTCCTTCTGAGCTGTGGCATTTTGACTCTTCCATCACGAAAAGATCCCATCTCGTCCCCAGTCCCCTCGGTTGGCGACCGAGGAGCCCACAGAATCTGGGAACGAGATTAGAAAACGTCAGAGAGTTGTCAAAAAAAAAAAGATTCAGTAAAAATGCAGCGAGTAGCAACAGCGCTACACAATGTCATCTTTAGGAAAGGTATAAAACTGGCTATGTACAATATCATTATCTTGCTGATAAAATTCTTACAGCAAAGCATGTCAAGTTCAAAAGCTATAACAACGCTGAAAAGCTTCTCGCATTTCATTCCCTTTTTTTGTGAACGGCGTTCGGCCTTATGATTTCTCTCATCTCCAGTTACCATTGTAAGGAATAAATAACGCCAATATAAGCAACAAAACCATGGTGACGCTCCCAGGAGAGGAGAAACTTGCCAAAGCACAAGGTGGCTTACCCTGAAACAGAGTATTCATGAACATCAGTCATTACATTAATCAACATCAAATTTCTCATTGTAATATTAATGCTTAATCAACTAAAGAACTCATAAGAATTAAGCATATGATTGCCTAAGATGATTTTTTTTTTTATCTTTTAACAATTTCTCCCATTACTGCCATAATAGATGTATGAGAACAAGAATGGAGAATTTGTATTCTAATGTTGGGGCTTAAAGGGATAAAAATAACACTCAGGCCCCGGTTGTTCAAAAGGTGGATAGCGCTATCTATCGGATAAATCACTATCCAGTGGATACGTTTACGAAAGGGAAATCAGCGCCGGCTGCATGTATTTGCTTCGAGTCCTGATTGGTTCATCGGATTGTCTGCGAGTTCTGTGGTTGGTCAGAGTAATTACTTTGGTTTTGGTTTTACGACACTCAATCGAAAACTGCTCTAAAACCCAAACCAAAGTAATTGCTCTGTCCAATCACAACAGACGAAGGCAATCCAATAAAGCAATCATAACTCCAAGCAAATACATGCAGCCGGCGCAAAGAGCGGGAACACGCGTGCATGCAAGCAGCGCTGTAGGAACGAATTTGAAAGTGAGAGGGCACGATCGACTGTTGTCGGCCGAGACCCCTTCTCTAACCCCAATTTTACTCTACCCCCATTTTTTTTTTAATTTTCGCCCGAAAAGTGGGGGGGGGGGGGGGGGGGGGGGGTCGCACGGGCCTAACCGGCCACCCCTACTCCTACGGGCCTGCATGCAAGTCACGATTAGTTTTGATTTCACTTCTGATTCGTTGTGAAAGTGGCAAGAGATTTTTTAGCCAATCACAAAGCAGAGCAATGTAAAACCAAAGCAATAGCGAAATTACTTTCGACACTCAATTGAAAACCGCTCTATTTGGACAGCTATGCTTTACTTTACCTGCTCCGCATTCATGTCATCGCATGGCGGTGTGAGCTCGGGTGCTTTCCTGTAAAACACGTTACCAGGACTCGGAATGTCCTCCAGCACTTTAAAAAGTCAACTAGTTAAGGAACAGTTGTCAACCATAGAATTTCGAAAGTTACGGCCACCCGAAAGTAACGTTAATTTGGAAACCTTGCTAAGTAACGTAACGGCCTTAGGGATCTCAGTCCAGAGAAACAGAGCGGATATCTGTTTGTTAACAGTCTCTTTCATTGTACAAGGTGGATGGTTAACTATTGAGTCTGTGGATGAAACGCCTAAAGTGTGACCATTCACATGAAAGATCTTCAGGAGTACTTTCCCGTGGTACTGCTTATTATGCTGCACAAACTTGTACAAGGTGGTTTAAACTTTTGGGTCTGTGGATAAAACTTTTAAGTGTGATCATTCAAATGAATGCTATTGAGAAGTCCTTTCCTGTGGTACTGTTTATTATGCTGTACAAGGTGGTTCTAGCTCTTCAGTCAGTGAATAAAATCCTCAAGTGTGACCATTCAAATGAAAGCTACTGAGCAGTACGTTCCTGTGGTACTGTTTATAAGTGTGACCATTCAAATGAAAGCTATTGAGCAGTACTTTCCTGTGGTACTGTTTATTATGCTGTACAAGGTGGTTCTAACTTTTCAGTCAGTGAATAAAATCTAAAGTGTGACCATTCAAATGAAAGCTACAGAGCAGTACTTTCCTGTGGTACTGTTTATTATGCTCTACAAGGTGGTTCTAACTTTTGAGTCTGTGGATGAAATGCTATTCAAATGAAGGCTATTGAGCAGTACTTTCCTGTGGTACTGTTTATTATGCTGTACAATATTCTGAGTCTGTGGATGAAATCCTAAAGTGTGACCATTCAAATGAAAGCTACTGAGCACTACTTTCCTGTGGTACGGTTTATTATGCTCTACAAGGCGGTTCTAACTTTTGAGTCTGTGGATGAAATCCTAAAGTGTGGCCATTCAAATGAAAGCTGCTGAGCAGTACTTTCTTGTGGTACCGTTTATTATACTGAACAAGGTGTTACTGGTAAAAAGACATGTTCTACAAGGTTAGTATTGCGTTTGAACCGGTGGATAGAATTCTACAATGGAAGCTAATGAGCAGTACCTGTTTGCGATGCCAGTTATTATGCTGTACAAGGTTGTTATAACTTTTAAGTCTGCTGATGAAACCCCAAAGTGTGACCATTCAAAGGAAAGCTCTTGAACAGTACTTTCCTGTGGAGCTGTTTGATATATGCTGTACCAAGTGGGTGTAACTTTTAAGTCTGTGAATGATAATACTAAATAATTGTGACCATTCAAACGGAATGCTAATTTCAGAGCGCAATACCCCAGACAGACTGAGTAAACGTCTACAGGTAAAAGAATTTTTGAAGGTTTTGAAAAGATACAATTCTTTGGTTTTGTCGTCAGCTGCTTGTCTTCACAACGGCAGGTTTCCTTTACTATTACCAGCTGAAGATTGGTTTTAGGAACACGTGCTATGTATACAAAAGGCCTGAAAAAAAAAACGATATGCCTCCTTTTTTAGTCTTATCTTTATGTCGTGAAGTCCTCTAGTGTAACCATTTAGGTAAAAGCTATTCCACAGAAAGTCCCTGTGGTAATGTATATTATGCTATACAAACTGATTCAAGCATTTCCGTCTGCAGGTGAATAAACCCTAAAGTGTAATAAAAGCTATTGAGCAGTACTTTGTTTATTACGCAATACAAAGTGATCCTAGCATTTACGTCTGCAGATGAAATTCTAAAGAGTGGCCATTCAAATAAAAGTTAGTTAGCCGCACTTTAGTGTTGTGTATTGTATAATATGCTGTAAAATGTGGTTGTCCTAATGAGTTGGTGGATGATATCTTACACTCCTGTGACCATTCAAAGCTGACGGTCTATTGTCTCTATTCAGATGAGCACTATAAAGAGATGATGTCAATTAACGAAAGACTCTAAACCAGGAATTATCTATCTTACCGGTCACAACTTTCACAAGGTGCACGCCCTGAAAAGGGACGAAAAGACAATTATTTTAATCTTATCAAGGAAATGCTGGCTGTAGATACTGTTCTTCGAATTAGAAACATAACGCCGAGAAAAACATGGGATAAAGAGGGGGAGGAGAGGAGATAAAGAGGTAGGGGGAGGGGGGGGTGTCGGGGACGAGGGGGGAGAGGAGGATACGAGGAGGAGAGGGGAGGGGATAAGGAGGAAAGAGGAGAGTGTTCGGGATGAGGAGGGGGAGAGGAGGATATGAGGAGTGACCATTACATATCGCGGGCTCAATGTTTACAGCCGATCGACCGATCGAGTGAAATTTCTACCCAAATTTTATAACTCGTTCAAAGCTTCGCGCCAGTATTCACGAGTTAAAAATGGGACCTTTATCTCTTTTTCTCAAATTTCCTCGGATTTTTCATTCTCACGTCGTTTAGGGCTGGAACTAGTTGCGTACGCGCAATGTCGATTTGGAGATGTCTTTTGTTCAGTTTTTTAGCTCTCTCCAACTGTAGTTAAGGTTTTACTGGCCTACCGTCGAATGGTTTCTTTTCCCAATCTTGTTTATAAAACTTGAATTCTTTAGAGCAAGGAATCATGTTCTCCTGTTCTCCTTCAGCCATGGCTGCAACAGATGGAATAATGTATTATTACGAATTACTAAATCAGTAAAGATATTAGGATAAAGAGAAGGAAAAGACAGGATGACTGTGCAACAAGACCTTCAAACTACAAACTATGCGCTTTACCATTGCCACTTAAAGGGAACCTCCACTGCTATAATCAATTGACCTTAAATTGTTGGGAATGAAGTCCAAATTTCCCCCCAAAAAATTATGACTATCGCCTATTTTCGCTTTTAAATTCCCGCGCGCCGCCATTTTGAATTTTTAAGACTTCATAAGGTTGCCGCTTGTGTCAAGAATCGACGTTCTTTTACATGCAACAATTGGGCAACCATGTGACGTCAAAAAGAATTAAACGAGACTATGCCTCGAACAACCGACCATCAGGTTCAAAGTCCAATACGCCAACCACTATGATTAGTAACCAAGACTCAACCAAGCGTTTGGTAATGGTCGATGCCATTTCTCTCTAGTTTATATGCCTGGAAAGTGCGAAAGTGCGAAAGTAGGCTATTATTATTAGATATGTTTGGACCTAGGTTAGATATAGGGATAGGTTCATCCGTTATAATAGATTATTATACATTGGTGTCACTAGCTCGATTTTGATTGGCTATAAGCACGCAGCTAATTATTGCTTGCTGTTTCTGTTATGTCATACCTACAGACAATAGTTTTATGCATGCAGAAGTGACGTCATACCTACAGACAATAGTTTTATTCATGCAGAAGTGCGCGCTCTTGTCTTCACAAGTGCAGCTCAGGAATATGCATAATAAAACAAATATCATTTTCGTGGGTTTGCCGGATCAGTGGTGTAGGGGTGCAGTGGTGAAGGAGGGATAACAGCATGCAGGAGGTTCCGGGTTCAATTCTGATAATGAATCGCTTTTTTTTAAAGAAAAAAATTCGACGACTGGTGAAAAATTTTCAAGTGTCGCAAAAATGGCATCGACTGTTTACGAAAGGGAAATTTGCCGCACCTCCACAAAGAGGTTATGGAGCGAGGTGATACTTCGGCGACAAAGGTCAACCTGAATGAGTTGGTATAACCGCAAAGTAATTTTAAACTGACGTTTTAATGGTTACTTAAGATTTTTAAACATCACGAACGGTGCGCTTGTCAATAAAGAACAACCTACCTACACCGCCGCGAGAAAAGAAACTGTAAATGTTGAACTGCGCCAACGACCTGCAAATGAACACAAGATGTCTGATTGTATCTTTAGTTTCTGATTGTGGATACAACCGTAAAATATTAACATAAACGAAACCAGTGAGCAGTACCTTTTTGTGGTACTGTTTATTACACGGTACACATGGTTCTAACTTTTGAGTCTGTGGATGAAATCCTAAAGTGTGACCATTCAAATGAAAGCTATCGTGCAGTACTTTCCTGTGGTGCTGTTTATTATGCTGTACAAGGTGGTTCTAACTTTTGAGTCTGTGGATGAAATCCTAAAGTGTGACCATTCAAATGAAAGCTATTGAGCACAGTACTTTCCTGTGGTACTGTTTATTATGCTGTACAAGGTGGTTCTAACTTTTGAGTCTGTGGATTAAATTCTAAAGTGTGACTATTCAAATGAAAGCTACTGAGCAGTACTTTCCTGTGGTACTGTTTATTATGTTGTACAAGGTGGTCCTAACTTTTGCCGGAGTCTGTGGATTAAATCCTAAAGTGTGACCATTCAAATGAAAGCCATTGAGCAGTAATTTCCTGTGGTGCTGTGTATTATGCTATACAAAGTGGTTCTAACTTTTAAGTCTGTGGATGAAATCCTAAAGTGTGACCATTCAAATGAAAGCTATTGAGCAGTACTTTCCTGTGGTGCTATTTATTACTCAGTACACTTGGTTCTAACTTTTGAGTCTGTGAATGAGATCCTAAAGTGTGACAATTCGAATGAATGCTATCAGCACGTTCCTGTAGAATGTTCCCTTAAGTTTCCATTGTTACCCAAGTGGGTGTTTTATTTGCTTATAGCGCAACAACAGATGCTTACCAGAAGACGGTCTGCGTCCAGAACTGAACGTACGATGTCACCGCAAATAGGGGCTGCAAAAACACACAACAAGAAACAGTCCACAGAGTAACATACGACTCAACAAACTGGGAAATCCTCAACAGTTAGTCAATTTAAAGTACGTTTATTGAACAACAACACTGATTTGCGTGAGTTGTACAAACGTAATGTTATAAAAGTGTACAAAATCTAACAACAATAATAAAAACATTTAACAAATGAAGGCTACCAGTCAGTGCTGTCCTGTTGTACTGTTTAATTGGTTGTACAACGCTATTCTCGCTTTTTAGTCGGAATGAAACCTTAAGTGTGACGATTTAAGTTAATGCTAATGAACAGTACTTCTTCTGACATGCTGTTTATCATACTAAAGTATTTATATAACATGATTCTAACATTTGAGTCAGTTGTTGAAATCCTATAGTGTGCCCATTCAAATGAAAACTATTGAGTAGTACTTTCCTGTGGTAGTGTTTATTATGCTGTACAAGGTGGTTCTAACTTTTGGGTCTGTGGATGAAATCCTAAAGTGTGACCATTCAAATGAAAGCTACTGAGCAGTACTTTCCTGTGGTGCTGTTTATTATGCTGTACAAGGTGGTTCCAACTTTCGAGTCTGTGGATGAAATCCTAAAGTGTGACCATTTAAATGAAAGCTACTGAGCAGTACTTTCCTGTGGTACTGTTTATTATGCTGTACAAGGTGGTTCCAACTTTTGAGTCTGTGGATGAAATCCTAAAGTGTGACCATTCAAATGAAAGCTACTGAGCAGTACTTTCCTGTGGTACTGTTTATTATGCTATACAAGGTGGTTCTAACTTTTAAGTCTGTGTGACCATTCAAATGAAAGTTCTTGAGTTGTACCTTTACGTGGTTCTGATTGGTTCTCAAAAGTATCATGCAAAATTAAATAGTTTATTTTTATTTTTATTGTATCATTGCTGGGTGTTTAGACTTACATTCAAAAGTCTTCTGGCATTTGATGATTCCTGTTTCGGTTTTGCACACTCTTCCTGTACACTTTTAAAAGTCAACCTGTCATAAAAAAAAGAAAACTTAAAAATGTACTTTATTTAAATGTGGTTTCTCTCCGAGTCCAATAGTTTTGACAGGAGCGTTGTAAAAGGTTGTATAGTGGTGCCCTGTTAACTCTACTGCCAACGGGTCACAACAATGTTCTCAAATTAACAGGGTGGAGTCAAGATATGATACAAGTCCTTTTTACATCAATGAAAATTGAACAGTGCAAATTAGGAAGATTCTATTAGTTTAACAATAGCTGCGGTTACACGTTTCAACTTTTACCTCGGTAAACTCCAAACAACAATAGCCGGTGCACGCTTAATTTGAATGAACAATAGCCCTTGCACGCTTAAGCGTGCATTGGCTATTGTTCTTTCGAATTTACCTAGGTAAAAGTGGCAACGTGTAACCGCAGGTAATATGAATAACAAAATTTGCAATCAAAACGTTTCATTTCTTGTCAATTGTTATTGGCGTTTTCACTTATATCTCGTTATACACATTGAGTGGGATTACATCCGGCAGAGTTATTCTCGTTTCTCTAAACTTTAAGTCAAAGTTGAAAATAAAGTAAAAAACACGGAAATCATTCTCGACTTCTTATAAAGTTCAGTCAAACGCCATGAATATAAAACCGCCCGATCTCTTTACACTGAATCACATAAAAAAAGAAACTCACTTTTCAAACAGTGAACGGTTCACAAAGTAATTCATAACTGCTCCTTCCAACACACCAAAGAACTTGCCAACCTTATTAACAAAAGAAAAAAAAAACAAATGAGAAAGGTTTGCACAAAGCATGTAGTTGCACGGCGACCAGAAACGATAGAGATCGTTTGTATAAAAATACTAGGGTTTTATTCCCAAAGGATGGAAATTTCATAGTTTTTTTCCCCGACACTGCGGACCGCCGTACAAACAATCAATAACACCGCCTTTAGTGTTGGACTGGGCGGAGGGATCCCACATAACAAGATAACAAGAGGTGAAGGTGTTAGGCTTGTGGGATATGGCTAATTGTACAGTGTTTAGCCGCTTATCTTTTCACTACTAGAGAAACTTTAACTTTTTACTAACTTTATAGAGTAAGGTAAGATCCCTATGCTGAAGAGGGGGACGGGCTGTCATCTATATAAGCTTTATAGGTATGTGCGCCTCAAAGGGTGAGGGTTTGTTTAACCATTTGGTCTGATTTGACCAATTTGGTCTGAAATTCGGTATATAGTTTTTACGTGAAGGAAACCACGAGGGTGTATAAACGAAGCCACGTCTGAAAACGGGGATGGACTTTAGAGGACAGGTCTGAAAACGGGTACGGAAAATGGTGTAATTTGATTTGACATAGGACCAGGATTTGGAGAACTGGGCGGCACACCCCTACCAAAAATTCCGACAAGTACCCCCTTCCCCCCCCCCCCCCCCTCCCGTTTCACACTATCCAGACGCAAGTTGTTGGCTGTTGAGCTGAACTTTTCTGTCTAAGTTTACCGCAGTTCCATCCTCCTTGTTTGACGCCACTACAAAACCATCATCGTCGATGAAATAACTGCTACATCCCTGTAACACAAAAAGAAAAAGAAAACAATAGAAAAGAATGTTTACTCTATGGATAAAATCCAAAAGTGTAATTTTTGGCTTCTATCTCATCGTGATGTATTAAAAAAACTAATTGAAACAAGATAAGCGCTCTCCATGAACAATTGCCAAAGCTCTTTAAGAGCAAATATCAACATTTAATCTATAATGCAGAATGCAGTGCGTCTGGTTATACGTCTCGTAGTTCGTCTAGTTAATAATTTAGGAAGCTTGAGATGCTGTTATGCGTTACAATGTCTTGTGCAACCTGTCTCGCAAAAAATATTGTTGCAAGTTGCACGCACGATTTTTACGTGTAACACCCCTCATGGAACTCAATTTTTTAAAGATGCACGAAAAGTTCAATTGTTTTCTACTTTCTGCAAATATTTTCTATTAATACAATATTTTCAAGTTGCACAATAAAAATACGTGTAACATGGCTCTTGCAACTTGTTTCGCCACACTCTTTAAGACAACCAATCACAGCCCAGAATGGATATGACGTTTTCATTTTTCAACTCACGCATTTTTTTTTTTGCGAGACAAGTTCACGAAAAATTTTTAGCTGTGACAACACTTTTAAGCAAACACGACGAGAGTGATCAGCATCAAATTTCTCCTTGTAATATCAATGCCTTATCAACCAAAAAGGTCAGGAGAATTAAGGACATGATCACACAAAATGAATTCTCTTAATATCCAAACAATTTCTCCCCACTACTTCTATAGGAAATGTATAGGGACAATAAATGAGAATTTAAATTCTGATGTTGGATTAAACTACTTTGCAATTGTTCCAATTTGTTTAATTTGTCTAATATGACTGGATTGTCCAGGAGCTAAATTTGTTGGGACGGCTTTCAAATTCAAAAAGAGCAAGAAAATTAACCGTCGTGTGTTTCACTTTCTCCACAAAATCTATAATTTGATTAGAATGACAACCATAGTACGGTACGTCAGAAAGTATGTTATCTTATTTCCTTTTATAATTTTGAGTTAGTCTGTTCCAGGCGTTAGGATTGCGGAGAGCACAGAAAAGGGGCGCAAGAATGCTAATTACGAAAGTCGCGTAACGGGGGTCTACTTTCAGAATTCTACAGTAAATGATGATTTCATCACTGATATGCTACGGTAAATACGGTATATGATGATTTCATCACCAATATGCTTACATTTGTGATATTGCAGTTATTCTGTAAAAAGAAAAAAGAAAAACATTTTAATCATGTTAAAGGAGCTACACCACGAAGATTTCGCTGCTATTAAATCTATTATAAGTAGACTATTAGTACTTTTTTCACACAAAATTCTTTTTTGAACATCAAGAAGAAGATATAAAGTTTTTTTTTGAATGGAGAGCAAACCAAAGCCATCCGCATCTAAAAGTAACTTACTAATAGCTTGGACCGCTTTTTGAAGTGAAATTGCTAATATAACCCCCTTGGAGCAGTTTTCAATTGAGTGTCGAAAAATCAAAACTAAAATAATCAATCTGGCCAATCACAACAGGCACAGAAAATCCAAAGAACCAATCAGAACTCGTAACAAATGCATGCCACCGGCGCCAAGCGCGGGAAAACGGGTGTGGGCAAGTCAAGATTGGTTTTATTTTTACTTCTGATTGGTTAAGAAAGTGGCGAGAGATTTTTTAGCCAATCACGAAGCGAATTAATGCAAAACCAAAGCAATCAATTGAAAACCGCTCTATACAATTATTAGGTATGCGATCAATGCCAAATAACAGCAGTTAAAAGTTTCTCCTCTGATTGTTAAAGAGACAAGAGAATATTTGCCCTGATAAGCTAGAAAATGTTACTCTAGTGTTGTCAACCAGTTGAAGCGCTGAGGGTGCATAACCGGCCACTCAGATTTCAATAGATGCCTACTCTTTTTCATTTTCTGTTCGTTCTTAAGGAAGTGATCATTACAAGTATACTCGACAAGACCCCACCTTGTGTAGGGGTAAGGGATATTGCAAGATTCCACCTATCTGTTGAGCCTAATGGACAAAATGTATCGGTCTAACATTTTCACTCTGGGTCACTCCGCCTTACACAACCTCTCCCCCACCCTCCATTCCCCATCCCACCCTTACGATTGAAACTGGATCCGTCAATGGTTCTTGTCTCACCAAAGTAAAAAGAAACTACGGAATTACTTCTCACCATCAGTGAAAACAAAAATGTTCTAATAACGGTACGATTAGTAAGTTTCTTACCCGTCCAACAGCATCTAATAGGAGCTGTGTGAAATCGTCCTGTTTTACACGCAATCCAGCCACTGTTGACAAAAGAAGAAAAAAGCGAAATTATACAACAGTTTTCAATTGAGTGTCGTTAAGCCAAAACCAACGTAATTACTCTGACCGATCACAACAGGCACAGACAATCCAATGAACCAATCAAAACGCGAAGCAAATACAGCGCAGCCGCCGCCAAGCGCGGGAAAACACTTGCGATTAAGACCAATTGGTTTTGGTTTTACTTCTGATTGGTTGAGAAAGGGCGCGAGATTTTTTAGCCAATCACAAAGAGCAGCAATGCAAAACCAAAGCAGTCACCAAATTACTTTACACACTCAATTGAAAACTGTTCAAAACAGAAACTGATAACTGTCTTGAACCTGGAATGATACCATCATATGCTAAGCGGCATCTACGGAAGGGGGATTGGGGTAGGGGAAAGGGGCGGGGGATAACCGAGAATAAACATCTGTGATACAGCCGTGAAGAGCCAACCCGTGAATAAGAAATGCTAACGCGTAACACAATATTGCGGTGAGCTTATGTTTTCACACTGACACGGTTCGATATATCTATATTTTTTAATTAAACATAAGGATTTTTGACGAATGCAAAAAAAAAAACAGCACATCACTTTCATAATGCCCAGACCGAAGAAAAAAGAAAGAAGGGTCCTGAGCGTGACTTGCACTCGCGCCTCCCGACTGCCATTCCCGGCACTAAACCAATCGACCATCGTGGAACACATACTTAGTTAAAACTAAATTTTATTATTTCAAGGTAGATACGCATCAAAACGCTTGTCTCGGTTAAATGCGAAACATTTTAAGCTTATTGATGTTGACATTCGTTTACAATAAATTAGTTATTGTTGTCGCTGGATTCATGTTGTTCTTGTTACGAAAGGCATTCGTAACAAAGCATTACGTCACTACGTTTACAGCTAAGTGGTGGAACGAGCGAGCGAGTGAATTAGCCACCGTTACTGATAACCCGTTTATTACGCTTGCGCGTATTCACGGGTAAAAAGGGATGTGGGGTGTGGTCTGGATTGATGGTAAGAAAAATTATAATTTTGGTCTGAGTTGGAATAAAAGATCTGAGCTAACTACCCTTACCCCCACTTCCCAACCCCCTCCCCCCTCCCCCCCCCCCCCCCCCACCAATAACTCTAAGGCCTATCCCCGCCATCTCCCACCTTGGATCGATGGACGCATTCATCTTACCTGCAGCAATAACTCTGTTATCTGATACAATGACAGGAGCACTTGCAGTAACTGTGCCATTTATCCCTTGGTCATCTAAATGCAAAACCAAATTTGTCAGAACCACATTTGCTAGATTGTCTTCAATGCTAGTTAAGTTCTAAAAGTTAATTTTTGCCTGGATTTTTTTATATTTGTAGATCAAATTGATAGAGCCACCTTATTGCCACAGTATAACAAAACAACACAGTATAACAAACAATTTACGATTTCACCCACAGACTCAAAAGTGAGAACCACCTCCTGCAGCATAATACACAGTACTACAGGAAAGTACGCTGAGGCACTCTTATTTGAATGGTAACACTATAAGATTTTATATATGGATTCTGCACCACCCGGGGGGGGGGGGGGTGGTACTCCCTATAATGGGCCATACGGGGATGCTCCGCCCAAAAGTGGGACCTTTTTGGGGCTAGAGGTATATGAAAGGGTAGGGATTTCACGAGATGAAGTATATGAAATGGTAGGGATTTCACGAAGTATAGGAAAGGGTAGCGGGGAAAACACGAGTTGAAGTATACAAAAGGGTAAAAAGGGTTGGGAAAACTGCCATTTAAGTATTATAAAAGGGTCTTTCAAAATATATCAAACAGACGCACGTAAAGGCTATATGAAAGGGGTACCACTTTTCAATGAAAGGTATATGAAAGGGGTAGCATTTTCAATGAAAGGTATATGAAAGGGGTACCTTTTCTGTCAAAAACGGTATATGAAAAGGTAAGGGTTTGGACCTCGGGGTGGAGAATCCCCGTACAAAACTGTGTTGAGTAACCCCCCCCCCCCCCCCCCCCCCCCCCCTCCCCCGGATTCTGCAGTTAGTTGGAAGTGACATGATTAATCGTGTAAAGTATGAAGCACACCAGGATTGTTTACTGTTTGCTTCAGCCCTCAAATTGTCCAAGAGGCTTTAAAGAGACACTGTCCCGGCTGATGTTCACATGATTTTGGCCAGGAACTTGCTTTAATCTTGTTTTATTAT